>JAGDQP010027473.1:0-24971 GCA_022664845.1 Lepisma saccharinum
AATATTATATCGTATATGTTAAGATAGTGCTACCACGTCATATACGATCCCATCACTACCTTACGAAGTAATAACTGCAAGTAAGAGAAATCATTACGATATGGAACAAGGAAAGAAAACTGGGAAGCTGTCGTGTTGCGAGTATAATGAAAAAGAACGCAAACATGGTCTAACTTGAAGGTTTAATCTCAACATTTCAATTTCAATTTCAATTGGGCAAAGCTGGTTTGGTGTAAGATATTATTATTGTGTGTGCGTGGCATAGCACTGAAAGGCAAATGATGTTTTAAGAGCGGGACCTACATGGTGAAGTAGATTGCGAACCACATTGAATTTGAATTTTTGTATTTATGGCTCAGGCCGGTAAAGGGGGTGGGCAAAGTGTCGGCCAGGACCTATGTTAAAATTCCATCCTGGCATTTGCCTGGTGCGAGTGCGTGAAAACCGTAGTCAGGATGATCGGCCGCTGAGATCGAACCCACGACCTTCCGAATGCTACGCCAACTCCGAGCCATATGGTTGAAAGCGTGAATGCCCTCGCTGATGAATATCTTGTGAGAAACTTCAGAATGGCCTTTGCGAGCAGTGTAATAGAAAGTGTTGCTTGCAAAATGCTTTTTGAGACGCGACCTGTTTAAAATTAAAGTTAATACAACTTTATAATACTGGATAAAGTAGAAATTAAAAAATAATACATGACCACCAAGTGCCCCTGACAGGCCCTTGACAAGTGCAATTACAAACCTGCATATTGTGTTTGAATATTGCTAAGGAGATGAACACACGTGCTTTAAAATCAAAAGTAATAAGCCAATGTTATACCGGACCTGCAAATAAATGCCCCTGGGACCTATGCAAAGTACTATTAGATAGTGTTGTAATGTGAGTGAATAATTGTTAAGTAGATAACGTTCAAAGCAAAAAGCAGTGAACAAAATAAAAAAGACAGTAGGGTACAGGGACCATATCATCCTGGCAGGTCCTAAATGACACCCAGGGATATTGTACCATTGCTGGATAATGATGATAAGAAAATTGTAATGTAGCTGAAATGATAAAACGTACAACTGAGTAATACGACAGTACTGCAGGGGAACACCACAGGTCCCAAGTGGGAACAAGTGGCCCTGGAAACAAAAAAGTAAAGATTTTAATGCATGGAACTAAAGGACCAAAAAATGTGTACAAATTGTAGAACATACAACAGAATAATAAGACAGTACTGTAGGGGAACACTCACAGGTCCCAAGTAGGAAACATACATAACTAAAGTTTTTAATTTTGGGGACTAAGGGACCAAAAAATGGTTAGAAATTGTTGAATATACAACAGAATAATAAGGCAGGACCCTCAGAGGTCCCAAGTAGACCCTAGTGGCCCTGAAAACAAAAATTTAAAGATTTTAATGCTTAGGGCTAAAGGAGCAAAAAAACGTTACACATTGTATAACATGCAACATCATAATATAGTAGTACTGTACGGGGACTCTCAGAGGTTCCAACGGGGCCCCAGGGATCTCCAAATATGGAATGCGGAAGTAAAGACCGAAAATTGGTCTCAAATGATAGAGAATACAACAAAGTAAAAACATGGTACTGTCCAATGTGTGGGAGGGACCCATATGGGCCCCAGGGGTTGCCAATAATGCAAAAGTTGAGTTTGTAATGGTTGGGACTAGAAAAGCAAAAATACTGTCAAATAAAAGGAAATACAAACTAATAATAGTAAACGATGACCCCAGGGTCCTGTGGGCCCTGAAAACGACCTGAAGCGTAAATCTACTAAGATTTGAAAATTTTACTAGTAATGTCAAAACTTGCATCCGTACCAGGAAAGCTCAAAAAACAATATTTGTGGACTCTATCTCATTCCAATCCCCGAAAATGATGAAGATAAATGGTGTAAATCAACTAAGATTTGAAAATTTTGCTTGTAATGTCAAATCATGAATACATATAAGGAAAGTTCAAAAAACAATATTTGAGGACTGTACCTCATCTCTCTCCTGCAAAATGGTAGAAAAATGGCGTAAAGCGACTGAGATTTGAAAATTTTACTAGTAATATCAAACCATACATCCATACCAGGAAAGTTCAAAAAACATTTGAGGACTCCCCTCCCTCTTCCCCCAAAATGACGTTCAAAAGCCTAAATCGACTAATTTTTTACTTTTTCTAATGTTCTCAAATGAAGTTTCAGTGAATGAGAAGATCAAGAAACTGGATTGGAGCACACTAGCTCCTCTTCTACACCCCGAAAATGGTGTCCAAAGGCCTAAATCGACTCAGATTTGACCTTTTTGTAATGATGTCAAATGATGCTTCAACACTAGAAAAGATGAAAAAGCAATATTTTAGGACTCTACCTCACTACTTCACCCTCCAAAATGGCGTCCAAACGCATAAATCGACTAAGATTTAACCTATTTTCTAATGTAAAATGTTCGGTAATTAGAAGGAAATAGAAAATAAGACAATGTTATACCATCACCCATTAGTGTCATCAAACGGGACCGTAGCGCCCTCAAACAGGGAAAATACAAGTTGGGAACTATTACAAGCAGACAAACGCAAATGGTGTCAGTAAACAACATAGAAAATAATAATATAGTAATGGTATTCCTCACTCTTTAAGGGACCACAAAAACCCCATGGATCCCTAAAAGATGGAATGTGTGAAAGAAAAATTTAACATTAGAGTGAGGTATGGAAAGCCATATGAAAATAAGCACACAAGAATAATTGAAGTTGCTATCCCAACCATAGAGATGTGATTTGCGCAAAAGTGTTTTAAAACGAGTGTGATTGCGCCCAAAATATTGCTGTATAAGCCCTATGATAGTTTGTGTAGTTTTAAAGTCAGTGTGAATACAAGCTTTGTAGGTGGTGGTTGTCTATAGTTTGGAAGAAAAGACAGAAGCAGTTTAAGATTTAAAAGTCTGTATTAGGATTTTGGTATGCAGTATTACGTGTATTTAATTGAAGAAATTAAGTACTTTGAACAGTGTTGTGTCTTGGTGACGATAGAAAACATTGTTGATTAAAAATGGATTTGTGCGAAGAAGAAGAAAAAGATTTTTCTAGTGACACTTTCTAAAATACATTGAACGAAGCAGAACTTGTTACTGAAACTTTATCAAATATTCAAAAGCGATCGAAGAATCCCTCCTTGCTTATGAAAATTGATGTTACTGTGAAAAAGGCTTTATATGTTGTGGCCTTAGGGAACACTGTATTTCCCCAGTGTGTAAATACAGACACAAAAATAACAACGGAGACTCCCTATTTTTCAAGAATGTTCATGTCCCCAAAACTAGATGAGGTGAAAAGTGAATTTGTTGAAATGAATATAGAACAAAGACCGGACAATCCATCCCTAATAAAGCCAAGTGTAACCACTATGTACCCCTAGTGTTTAAATGCAGACAAAATGTGGAACGGAGGCCTCATGTTTTTCAACTCTATGCTTTTCTCCAAAAACAAATGAGGTGGAAAGTTAATTAATACAAAGCGATATTGAAGAAAGACCAGGTAGTCCATCCTTATTAAACCCCTATGCTACTACTGTGCATTTGCAGTGTCCAAATACAATCACAAAAGTTAGAACGGTGCCCAATGTTTTTCAGCTATATACATGTTTACAAAAGAAAATGAGGTGAAAATTGAATTGACCCAAATGGATATTGAAAACAAAGCAGACAGTACCTCCCAATTAAAGGCAGTCTTATTTTAGAGAACAATAAATACAGACATGAAACGCCGAACCCAAGTCCATGATAGTTGAACAATATGTATGGACACAACTGGGATCCGAAAATTCAAGTGGGCCAATATGTTCAAGTGGGCTAATTCAAGTTATGAATTAGGTATTACCCAGGATCATAAGGAAATATATTGTAATTGTACAATTCAGGCGGCGGATACATGGTGTTTATGGCAGTGCTGTAAAAATATAAACCAAGTCGATATATTGTATGTGAAATGTGCTTTAATAGGCACCCACTTTATGCAGCTCATATGTGTCGTAGAGGAAAATCTGAGGTTCTTAAAGAAAAAACGGAGGAAGTGCTATTTAATCCAGTAACAAAAGGACGCATCTAAAACTTAATGCAGGGTTTCGTTGGTTTAATTTGAATATCAAATATAATGCATCAGAGATGATAGAATTAGCAAGTGGTATGTTTTACGATACGACTTGAATTCAAAGAGAGTTAGATCCCCTTCTCCTGTATTTAGGCCTTGACAATCGTTGGATATTTGGTGGAACCCCTATACGGAAAGTTATACCTCTAAAGAGTATGATATATCTGAGGCGCGAAAATTATGCGAAGACGTTAGCGATATTAAGTTATGTGGACAATTTGAAAACAAAGAATATATCTTGCACATACTAACGAATGCAGATTTTGTTCACGCGCTTTATGAACTGTTTAATAAGGTGGATTGTTATACCAGAATTAACTTTATTGACTTTCATCATTGTTTGGCGCAACTGGTAAACAACCACTTGACCAATGTGCGTGAAATCATGCAAGCCAAAGTAAAACGTAGTGAATGATACTGTATAACATTATTTTATGTGAACTGTGTAATTTTGTGCATTGGCACTGTGTTGATTAGTACATTAGAAACAAGATCAAACTTAACACTAACTGTGAGACTAAAACCAAAATTAGACGTGATAGAAAACTGTTGCTTTTGTAGAAGAAAAACAACTACTTGAAATTGAAAGGACATCTCAGTAAATTGGAAAATACCTTTTTAAGTGATCGAAACCTAAGTAATGTACAGTGTGGCGATAGTTTTTTAAAAAATAAATAGTATGGTGAAATATTTACGTGCTTTATTTATATATCCTTTCGGAATTATGGTGAAATATGTAGTATTTTTAATAATGTGTTTTAATTTTGAATATTATTTACAGCTCTGATTCTTTTACGGATGCTGCTGGTATTTACTTAAATCATACTATTTTTTACTTGCAACTGAGTTGAACTTCGTACGAATATTATCAGGTATTTATAACTATTATGTTAGGATAGTTATCTGCTGAGATCCAACTCACAATATTTTTATACTACTCAAAATGTTGTACACCAATTTGTTGATGTTTTTAATGAATGCTAGATGGTACAGAGATAAAACGATCACTAAGGAAGGGAATATGATTTATTTCAAACTACACAGGTATCAGACATGAAATCATGCAAAGTATAAAATTTGCATGTGATAGGCTTAATGTTATAGAAATAAAACTTTTGCGTACAATTATTACAAAATTACTATTAGTGTTTTAGTGTTTAGATTTTTTGATTTAATACATAACAAAATAACTGAATGACAGACGAAAAGTATTCGTATTCCAAATGCACATAAATTCTTGGCATAGGCTGTAGCATCTGAAATTTGATGATGTTGATATCGTATGGTATTTTTTTCGTTTAATAAAGAGAGAACTTGCATCGTCGTTATTATGTGTGGATATAATTTTAAAATCTTTCGTATTTGTAGATGGAAACATTAAATCGAAATATTTTGTAGAAGTGTCACTGCAAAACAATCATTATTACTAAATGTAGCACATGTAACTTTAAACACGTACTTGTTATATTTTACAATACACCGCACTACTTTTAATATGAAGGAAGTTGTAGTATTAATACAGAATCACATAATAATAGGAAGTACAATCCTATTTCTTACCTTTATAGACATTAAAGGGTGACACTACGATGAGGGAAAGGGATTTGGAAGGAACTGATGACCAGTGTGTATGTTGATGGTGTTATTTTTGCATTTGCAGAACGGAATTGCATTTAAAAACAGTAAGGATTGTTGCCCCATGCAATTAAACTTACTACCTCCCGAATGCTATTCGAACACTGTACCACCCATTCACAAATTATCAATGCAAATATTTGTTTTTTTAAAGTATAGAAATGATAAAACTGTGAGATAATTATAGTCTGTCCCGTATTGCTTATCTGTGTTTTTTATAATACGTGTCCTATTGAAAACATGCTAGAACTTGAAGTCATATACAATGAAACAAATGAAACGGAGCATGACAGGCAAACAACAGGAAGACTGGCTCTTGATTATATAGAAATTAGGACAACAGATGGAAGGTTGTGTAATTAATTTATTGTTTGATAACGTATGACCTTTAAACATGTTTAAAATTAATTTGGGAAAAACGTTACGTAAGAAAAAACAAACTAACCATTTGTGGAAAGTCAAAGTATGTTATATATTTTGTAATTTAAGATTTTCAGTAAAGAAAATGCGAAATTGTTTTTTTTTACATTCGAATAACATTTTGTTATCTAAGGAGATGATTATATATAAAATAGATTTTCTCTGTATCCCGTAGAATAAAAATAAGAATCACAGCTCACGAGTAGTGTTCCATATTTAGTCTTTCATTTTCTTATTTGCAGAATAAAAATGATTTTAAAACGAAAAAGATATTTTTTGCGTAATAGTAACAAAATACTGGATTAATCTCTTGGAAATACAGATCATTGTGCATGTAAATTCATTAATGTTTCAGCAAATACTGTTAACGTCAAAGAAACATGTGATCACAAACTAAAACATGTAGTTGTTAATTTATTAATGTGTGAAACGTATTTTTACATTTCTCGGATACGCAAAATATAAAAAAGCAAAGTGCGTCAATGCAAAACAAACTTTCCAGATCAGTGTAAACGAAATTTTTGTACATTAAAAGATGAGTACAAGGAGCTTTGCAAATGCATTTTATGTTAGTTATATCACAATCGTTTTTTAAAAAAGCTTTGACGTCAAAGCAAAAGACGTAACATGCGCAGAACAGATGCGCAATAGTTTGATCTAATAAAATTATTTGAGGAAATAATTCACGCGACGTTACTATATTAAAGTTCGCAGGCAGAGCGACCACTCCATAGGATATCATTCAAACATATTTTTGGTATCGATATTTAGATTTTTGTAAAACAGTTATGGGAAACTTGGGTTCGCTATTCCAAAAAGTAAACTTAAAGTAACTGATAACAAAACCACTTGAGTTCTCGTGTAACTCGTAACAGCAAATTTTAACATACAGTGCTTCACGAAAACATTTTTCTTGGCAAATAAAGACAAATTGTCCAAAAACTGTTTTGAACAAAACAGTGAGATACGATGTGAGAGAAAACTTTTTCTTGACGTGCAAAACTATTTGCAAAGTAAAGTTACATTGTACTAAAAAGATTTCATATACGATACTGTCACAAAACTTTTTAGAAAAATATTGGCATTTAATACACGAAAAACATTGTCATCTACAAAACAATTTAGACATCCAATGTAATACCAAAACGTTTTTCTACAAATATTCTTTAATATAACTTTTTTAAGAAAACAAACAAAATGTTTTGTAGTTTCAAATAAAAAAATTATGCAACAGAAAAAATAAAGTTCCAACTAAAAAAATCAATTTCGCATTTTCTTTACTGAAAATCTCAATTTACAAAATATATAACATGCTTTGACTTTCCACAAATGGTTAGTTTGTTTTTTCTTACGTAACATTTTTCCCAAATTAATTTCAAACATGTTTAAATGTCATACGTTATCAAACAATAAATTAATTACACAACCTTCCATCTGTTGTCCTAATTTCTATATAATCAAGAGCCAGTCTTCCTGTTGTTTGCCTGTCATGCTCCGTTTCATTTGTTTCATTGTATATGACTTCAAGTTCTAGCATGTTTTCAATAGGACACGTATTATAAAAAACACAGATAAGCAATACGGGACAGACTATAATTATCTCACAGTTTTATCATTTCTATACTTTAAAAAAACAAATATTTGCATTGATAATTTGTGAATGGGTGGTACAGTGTTCGAATAGCATTCGGGAGGTAGTAAGTTTAATTGCATGGGGCAACAATCCTTACTGTTTTTAAATGCAATTCCGTTCTGCAAATGCAAAAATAACACCATCAACATACACACTGGTCATCAGTTCCTTCCAAATCCCTTTCCCTCATCGTAGTGTCACCCTTTAATGTCTATAAAGGTAAGAAATAGGATTGTACTTCCTATTATTATGTGATTCTGTATTAATACTACAACTTCCTTCATATTAAAAGTAGTGCGGTGTATTGTAAAATATAACAAGTACGTGTTTAAAGTTACATGTGCTACATTTAGTAATAATGATTGTTTTGCAGTGACACTTCTACAAAATATTTCGATTTAATGTTTCCATCTACAAATACGAAAGATTTTAAAATTATATCCACACATAATAACGACGATGCAAGTTCACTCTTTATTAAACGAAAAAAATACCATACGATATCAACATCATCAAATTTCAGATGCTACAGCCTATGCCAAGAATTTATGTGCATTTGGAATACGAATCTTACTGTTCAGTGTGGACCATCTGACTGAATGTTACTGTTCAGTCTTCTGTTTCCATTGGTATTTTAGATTGCAATGATGTTTTACTGAAATTTGCAATGCAAGTCTGGATGTATGCAAACTGTGAAGATGTCTGTAATATTATTAAAAAAGGTATTTGTGTATCATAATTTTGCACTATTAAATGCTGATGTTAGTTTTAGATTCCACATTACTCGGACGTATACTACACTTTAATGTTATAACAAAAAAATCTATTCCAAAGCCAAATAAAAGTTTGGTCTTTGGTCTTCAACTAAAATACAGACAAATGGTTTAAATAGTCGACAACCCACTTTTATCAAACTTTTACATATATAAAAGAGTACTGTACGCTTTTCGTCTGTCATTCAGTTATTTTGTTATGTATTAAATCAAAAAATCTAAACACTAAAACACTAATAGTAATTTTGTAATAATTGTACGCAAAAGTTTTATTTCTATAACATTAAGCCTATCACATGCAAGTTTTATATTTTGCATGATTTCATGTCTTATACCTGTGTAGTTTGAAATAAATCGTATTTCTTTTCTTAGTGACCCCTTTCTTATCTTTGTACCATATAGTAGTCATTAAAAGATATCAACAAATTGGAGTATAGCATTGTGAGTAATATAAAAATATTGTCAGTTGGAGCTCAGCAGATAACTATTCGAATATAATAGTTTCAAATACGTGAAAATATTCGTACGAAGTTCAACGCAGTTGGAAGTAAAAAAATGTATGTTTTAAATAAATACCAACACCATCCATCAGAGCAAAAAATGTTAATGCAAAAAAAATATATGCCAGCCTGAGCTTAAAGGCTACAAATAATATTCATAATTAAAACACTGTGTTAAAAATACTACATACCTCACTATAATTCTGAAAGCACATAAAAATAAAACACGTAGATATTTGACCTTACTATATATTTTTTAAAAACTTTCATCACACTATACATTACTTAGGTTTCGTTCACTTAAGAAGGTGTTTTCCAATTTACTGAGATGTCCTTTCAATTTCAAGTAGTTGTTTTTCTTCTACAAAAGCAACAGTTTTCTATCACGTCTAATTTTGGTTTTAGTCTCACAGTTAGTGTTAAGATTGATCTTGTTTCTAATGTACTAATCAACACAGTGCCAATGCACAAAATTACACAGTTCACATAAAATAATGTTATACAGTATCATTCACTACGTTTTACTTTGGCTTGCATGATTTCACGCACATTGGTCAAGTGGTTGTTTACCAGTTGCGCCAAACAATGATGAAAGTCAATAAAGTTAATTCTGGTATAACAATCCACCTTATTAAACAGTTCATAAAGCGCGTGAACAAAATCTGCATTCGTTAGTATGTGCAAGATATATTCTTTGTTTTCAAATTGTCCACATAACTTAATATCGCTAACGTCTTCGCATACTTTTCGCGCCTCAGATATATCATACTCTTTAGAGGTATAACTTTCCGTATAGGGGTTCCACCAAATATCCAACGATTGTCAAGGCCTAAATACAGGAGAAGGGGATCTAACTCTCTTTGAATTCAAGTCGTATCGTAAAACATACCACTTGCTAATTCTATCATCTCTGATGCATTATATTTGATATTCAAATTAAACCAACGAAACCCTGCATTAAGTTTTAGATGCGTCCTTTTGTTACTGGATTAAATAGCACTTCCTCCGTTTTTTCTTTAAGAACCTCAGATTTTCCTCTACGACACATATGAGCTGCATAAAGTGGGTGCCTATTAAAGCACATTTCACATACAATATATCGACTTGGTTTATATTTTTACAGCACTGCCATAAACACCATGTATCCGCCGCCTGAATTGTACAATTCGAAGATATTTCCTCCTCGTCCTGGGTAATACGTAATACTTTCACTTTTTACCTCCAATGACTTTGAGGGACTGTCTAATTCCATATACATTTCTGACATATTTTAATTTTTGGATCCACGTTTTGTGTCCATACATATTGTTGAAATATCTTGGACTTTTATGTGTGTAATTATATATAGACGATACACACTGTTCTCCAAAATAAGACGTGAGTTTAAGAGGGAGGCTGTCTTCCTTGTTTTCAATATCCATTTGCATTTATTTACTTTTCACCTCATTTTCTTTTGTAGACATGCACAGGGTAGTTTAAGAACAGGGGACCTCCATTGTAAGTTTTGTGATTGTATTTGGACACTGCAAATGCACAGTAGTAGCATAGGGGTTTAATAAGGATGGGCTACCTGGTCTTTTTTCAATATCCCTTTGCACTAATTTACTTTCCACCTCATTTGTTTTTGGATACATGCATAGAGTTGAAAATAATGAGGCCTCCGTTCCACGTTTTGTCTGTATTTACAAACAGGGGGTACATAGTGGTAACACTTGGCTATAATAGGGATCGATTATCTTATCTTTGTTCTATATTCATTTGAACAAATTCACTTTTCACCTCATCTGGTTTTGGGGACATAAACATTCTTGAAAAAATAGGGAGTCTCCGTTGTTATTTTTGTGTCTGTATTTACACACTGGGAAAAACAGTGTTTTCTAAGGTCATAACATTTAAAGCCTTTTTCAATCACATCACTTTTCATAAGGAAGGAGGAACTCTGCGATCACTTTTGAATATTTGATGAAGTTTCAGTACCAAGTTGTGCTTCGTTCACTGTATTTTAGAAAGTGTCACTAGAAAATTTTTTTCTTCGCACAAATCCATTATAAATGAACAACGTTTCCTATCGCCACCAAGACACAACACTGTTGAAAATACTTAATTTCTTCAATTAAATACATGTAATACTACGCACCAAAATCCTAATACAGACTTTTAAATCTTAAACTGCTTCTGTCTTTTCTACCAAACTACAGACAACCACCACCTACAAAGCTTGTATTCACACTGACTTTAAAACTACACAAACTATCATAGGGCTTATACAGCAATATTTTGGGCGCAATCACACTCGTTTTAAAACACTTCTGCGCAACTCACATCTCTAAAGTTGAGACAGCATCTACAATTATTCTTGTGTGTTTATTTTCATACGGCTTTCCATACCTCACTCTTTAATATTAGATTTTTCTTTCACACATTCCATCTTTTAGGGATCCATGGGGTTTTTGTGGTCCCTTAAAGGGTGAGGAATACCATTACTATATTATTATTTTCTATGATGTTTACTTGGACACCATTTGCGTTTGTCTACTTGTAATAGTTCCCAACTTGTATTTTCCCTGTATGAGGGCGCTACGGTCCCTTTTGATGACACGAATGGGTGATGGAATAATATTGTCTTATTTTCTATTTTCTATTTCCTTTCAATTACCGAACATTTTACATTAGAAAATAGGTTAGATCTTAGTCGATTTATGCGTTTGGACGCCATTTTGCAGGATGGGGTAGTATGATAGAGTCCTAAAATATTTTTTTTCAACTTTTTTAGTATTGAAGCTTCATTTGACATGATTACAAAAAGGTCAAATCTGAGTCGATTTAGGCCTTTGGACGCCATTTTGGGGATGTAGAAGGAGAGGTAGAGTGCTCCAATGTACTTTTTGATCTCTACAGGCATTGAAACTTCATTTGAGATCATTAGAAAAAAAAGTGCAATATTAGTCGATTTAGGCTTTGGGACGCCATTTTGGGAGAAGAGGGAGGGCAGTCCTCAAATGTTTTTTGAACTTTCCTGCTATGGATCCATGATTTGACATTACTAGTAAAATTTTGAAATCTTAGTTGATTTATGCCATGTTTCTTCATCATTTTCATTGAGGGCGGTGAGGTAGAGTCCTCAAATATTATTTTTTGAACTCCCGTGGTATGGATGCATGATTAGACTTTACTAGTAAAATTTTAAAATCCTAGTCGATTTACACAATTTTTCTTTAACGTTTTCCGGGAGGGGGAGTGAGGTACAGTCCTCAAATATTGTTTATTGGACTTTTCTGGTATGGATGCAAGTTTTGTCATTACTAGAAAAATTTTCAATTCTTTTTCGATTTACACCCCTGGGGCCGTTTTCAGGGCCCACAGGACCCTGGGGTCATCGTTTAAATTATTTTATTATTAGTTTGTATTTCCTTTTATTTGACAGTATTTTTGCTTTTCTAGTCCCAACGATTACAAACTCAACTTTTGCATGTTTGGCAACCTTTGGGTCCCACATAGGGCCCTCCTACACATGGGACAGTACCATGTTATTACTTTGTTGTATTCTCTATCACTTGCGACCATTTTTCTGTCTTTACTTCCGTTACCTTTTTGGAGACCCCTGAGATCTGTGAGGGTACCCGTACAGTACTGCCTTATTATTCTGTTGTATGTTCTACTATTTGTAACCATTTTTGGTCCTTTAGTCCCATGCATTAAAATCTTTACTTTTTTGTTTCCGGGGTCACTAGGGCCCCCTCGGACCCCTGCAGTACTGTCTTATTATTCAGTTGTATGTTTTATCATTTAAGCTACATTACAATTTTCTTGTCATCATTTTCCAACAATTTTACAATATCTTACAAAGGGCACTGGGTGTCATTTAGGACTTGCCAGGATGATATGGTCCCTGTATCGTACTGTCTTATTATTTTGTTCACTGCTCTTTGCTTTCAACATTATCAACTTAGAATTATTCACTCACGTTCCAACACTAGCTAATATTTCTTTGTATAGGTCCCATGGGCATTTATTTGCAGGCCCTTGGTAGGGTCTGGTATAACGTTGGCTTATTACTTTTGATTATAAAGCACGTGTGTTCATTTCCTTAGCAATATTCAAACACAATATGCAGGTTTGTAATTGCACTTTTTAAGGGCCTGTCAGTGCACTTGGTGGTCCCGTATTATTTTTTAATTTCTAGCCTATCCCGTATTATAAAGTTGTATTATCTTTAATTTAAAACAGGTCGCGTCTCATAAAGCATTTTGCAAGCAACACTTTTTATTACACTGCTCGCAAAGGCCATTATGAAGTTTCTCACAAGTTATTCATCAGTGAGGGCATTCACGCTTTCAACCATATGGTTCGGAGTTGGCGTAGCATTTGGATGGCCGTGGGTTCGATCTCAGCGGCCGATCATTCTGTCTAAGGTTTTCACTCAGTCACACCAGGCAAATCCAGGATGGTATTTTAAGATAGGTCCTGGCCGACAGCCATAAATTCAAAAATTCAAATTCAATGTGGTTCGCAATCCACTTTACTATGTAGGTCCCGCTTTTAAAACATCATTTGCCTTTCAGTGCTATGCCACGCACACACAATAATAATATCTTACACCAAACCAGCTTTGCCCCGTTCCAATGTTGAGAATAAACTTTCAAGTTAGACCATGGTTGCGTTCTTTTTCATTATACTCGCAACACGAGGGCTTCCCAGTTTTCTTTCCTTGTTCCATATTTACAAATATACAAGCAAGTTAAACTGGATCACTTATTTTGCCAGATCCTATGCACTTTCCGATTTCTACAGGACCTGATTACACGTGTCTTTCCGTCATCTTCCTATATCTTTTAAAAAAGCTTCTTTTTAAAAATACAGAAACACACATGACCATTATTTCACTTCAAGTACATTAGTAATACATCAACTAGTATAAAATCTCTGTACATACCTCAAAATCCTACAATAATTGAAGCACTCAGACAATCTCCTAAGTACGCCTTCGCGCATCAAATGTTACAACGACAATAAGCTCTAAGGATCTCTTCTCATCTCCATCCAGGCTGCAGGTTTCCTTGCCTTTCTCTCTCTCTTCTAGTCCCTGTCTCAGAATACGACTTCATTCGTATGCACACTGCAACTCATCTTCCAAAATACTTAACATGTCCAGTCATCTATTTACATATTTTTTTCCCAAGTACTTCTTCCAAAATAATCAGCTCATCCATATTCTCACAGTACGGCGTCTGTCTCCACCCAACGACTCATGTTCAGTACCTTTAAAAAATGGAGAGGAAGGAAGCAACATTGTGTCTGTGTGCGTTTATGTTAAATCATATAGGTTGCCAAGACAAGAAACAAAGTGTGTGCGTGTTCTTTCTTATTAATATGCGTACATTGTCCTGTATGTTATTACTTACGCCACAGGGAAGTAGTTATCTCTGTGTATGTACTTAAACTCATTTGCATAAAATACCGACAAGTACTACATCTACCTACTAGCATAATTATCGACACCCAGTTTCAGAGAAGTTTGAAGTATTATTAGCCATTGTGAATACTAATATTGTGTCACATGTATTCAAAAATACAGCTTTATCGTAACTAGCACTATTACATGGTAAGTCTCAGAATTCAATAAAGTTCATTTTAATACATGGAATCTGTCCTCGTAGTTATTTTGTAATTCCTTACAAAGTTGTTATGCACCTCCCGTCCATGTAGGTAAACATATAATGAATCTATTTTAACCCTATAGGTTTTGCCTGATATTTGCAGTTCCATTATAATTATGAGAATTATCCATTACAGTCTTTATCTCCGTTAATTAATCCGAGATACGAAAAATTACATCATTCACGTTCTAAATGGGTAAAATACCTACCACTAGTGTGAATATTCATTGAGAATCTGTTGTATAAATTATAAAGAATTACTGAAAATGTCTTTGTGAAACATTAATTAGTCAGAATTCTCTTGTATACGGTTCCTATTACATATCAAATAAAATAGCTACGGTAACGACGCTATAAAACAATAATTAAATCTGATATTGAATATCATGAATTCTGAAACCACCTTCAAGGTACTTTTTATACTAGATGTATCAGCTTAAATTCGCTGTTTGCCCATAGAAGGCGTTCGTAAGCGTATGAAGCTACCATGGGCACGCCAGACCTATTGTGTGGATGAGTTCGACCTCTGGCAACACGAATCAGTGCACATAATCAGCAATTGCAGACAACAACACACAGTGTTCCGTTGGTAAGCATAGCTAGTTTTATGCTAGAAAAAGAGCATATGCGGGAAGCTCTGCTTTTCTGCTTCCTTTTGAAGAAATCGGCTGTCGACGCACATCGAATGTTTCTGGAGGCCTATGGTGATAGTGCTTTGTCCCTAACAACGTGCCAAGATTGGTTTCGTCGGCTCAAAGACGGCAATTTAGACCTGAGTGACAAGAAGCGTGAAAATCGGCCCAGGAAGTTTGAGGACAATCAACTGCAGGCGCTGTTGAACGAGGACGATACCCAATCGCAACAAATGCTTGCCGAGCAATTGGGCGTTACTCAAGCAGCCATTTCCATGCGTCTACATGCCATGGGAAAGGTTCAGAAGATCGGAAATGGGTGCGGCATGAATTAACCGATCGCCAGCTGGAGAGACGCCAAGACACATGTGAAATGTTGCTCGCCAGACAAAGAAGAAAGTCGTTCCTGCATCGGATTGTGACGGGCGATGAAAAGTGGATATATTTCGCGAATCCGAAACGCCAGAAATCGTGGGTTGATCCCGGCCAGCCATCAACAGCTTCCTCGAGACCAAATCGCTTCGGACGGAAGACCATGCTGTGTGTTTGGTGGGATCAACAGGGTATCGTCTACTTTGAGTTGTTGCAACCGGGTCAGACTGTCAATGCCCACCGCTACCACCAACAACTGATCAACGTGCACCGTGCTCTGTGTGAAAAAAGGCCGGAGTATCAACGAAGACATGACAAGCTGATATTCCTCCACGACAACGCCCCATCGCACACGTCAAAAGTAGTCCAAAACTACTTGGAGACACTTAAGTGGGAGGTGCTACCCCATCCCGCTTATTCAACAGACCTGGCCCCTACAGACTACCATCTGTTTGCGTCGATGGTCCACGGCCTCGCTGAGCAGCAGTTCGATTCGTATGCAGACGTCCGAAAATGGCTTGATGGGTGGTTTGCCTCGAAAGAGCAGGACTTTTTATTGGCGTGGTATCCACAAATTGCCCGATAGGTGGGCAAAATGTGTAGCTAGCGAGGGAAAGTACTTTGAATAACTTGCTTCGTGCTTTCTATGAACACACCATGTGTTTTGCTGACTACAAAACAACGGATTTAAGCTTATACACCTGGTACCTGCAGGAAGGTCAAACGTGCTTTATGGGATTTAAATACTAATATAAAGTACCTTTTTTATATTGTGTATATAGAAATAACTGACTGATATCAAGAATCTGTGTAGACCTACTTACGCTTGGGCCAGGAATGGTCCCGATGATATCATCTGCCGCATTTGATTTCTAACTTTGCGTCGCAATTCCGAATCGTTCTGGTTTATTTGACGCTCGGTCCACATCGTCCCCTTTTTCGTCACTGTCCGGCTCGATCGCTGAAATAGGAAAGAAGAGACACAGGTTGAAACTGAAGAAGAAATATTTTTTTTCTTTCATGCTTTTATGCTTATTGAAGATATTAACTAGTTGACTCTACCTACATTTTTCGTCGATTATCGAAATATTGCGGTGTGTCAATAATCATCGTGAATTTTTCACGTCTTGAGATTGAAACAAATCGCTCTTCTTTTCCAGGATATCAAGTTTCGTTTTTACATGTCAGTGTTTGACATTTGCACCTAACTCTTTATCTTCGGTTTACTTAAATCATTTTAAGTAGCAAATGAACACACGTGGACAATTTTTCAGACTTTCAGTGCAAGGTAAGTCTTAACGAATGTAATATTAAACAGGTTTCTATTACAGAATGATGTTGAGATTCGGGCCACGGTGGCTCAATTGGTAGAGCGCTCACCTCTGGTACTAAGGGTCGTCGGGTCGATCCTGCTCATGCCATGAGGGCTTTGTGATGGACAAACACCGTGTGCGTGTGTTTTCTCGGGGTGCTCCCGCTTTGTAGAGATACTTGCTATGGTCGCAGTCCCTGGACGCAATAATTTGTAATTTTGACACATTTCCTGGAAGTTGTGACCCAGGGGGTCACCCAGGGTTACTCCCATGCCCCAGCCCTGTTTTTAGACTCCACCCCCGATTTCAGTACATCGTGAGAAAATTTTTGGCGGCATTGCCATTTTGATAATGAAATAATATCTCAATTATAAAAAGTACATAGGATATGACTCTACAATCTTCTGCTACAAGGAAAAGCAATGAAATATCAATGGATAAGTAAAAGATATATAAAAATTGAACTTGATTACAAATAGAATATTGACGGAATGAAAGAATTAAGAACAGCCTCAATATAGACGAAATTCAGTAGAAATGAAGAGCCAGAATAAAGACAAACTGCTAAGATGACATCCACGCACCTAGATTTGAACCAATGTATCTCCATGGCGAAATCTTATATGCAGACTAGTGTGTAATATCTAAAATAAGGATAGTCTAATAGTGAAGAAAAGCAAAGAAACACTACATACAATATGTAATGAATTGCATGTTTAAATATAGTTAAAATATTTATACTATTTTCAGCAGAAAAGTGACAGTTTTTAAAGAAACAGACCTTTAAACTTGGTTGTCTGCAATATGAAATGTAATTCAAAGACTCTCACTAAGGATAAAACAAATATCAAATTTAAATAATGTTTTTTTAAAATAAAACTTGATTTTATTCTTCGATAGCGAGAGGAAACGTCTTCTTTCGGTTGTGATTTGTCTTAAAGTAAATTGTCAATGTCGGCCGGGCGGAAGCAGGAAGGAAAGAAGAAAGAACTCGTAGCGCGACGAGGGGATACTTCTGGCTACCTGAAACAGCTGGCAATATTATCTTGTGGATGTGTAATCTGAGCACAAGAAACATACTGCCGCCTTGGGGTGGGGAGAAAACACATTTTTTGGTGACTGTCAGAAGGGGAGGCTGGGTACGCCTGGGAAACATTTTAAGAGATGCGTAGAGGTTAAAACTTGCGTAAATTAAAAGAAACAGTGAGAATAGAAATGTGATTTTTTGCTGGATATTTAAAGGTTTGGAATTATGTCACAGCTTCCGCTTAGAGTTCGGGAGAAAGCAATTATTAGTGTGTGGGAACTATAAGAGAATCTTTGTCGCGCGTCTATTTTCCGGCAGTTGATAGTCATCTATGACAGTATAGCTGATTGGTAAAGTTTTGTACCAGATAGGAGTTCAGAAGTTCATTTGCAAAACATTAGAATTTCTCGTGGGAGAGCGGCACAATTAGAATATCTCGGAATAACCCCTGACATTTTCTCAGGATAGGTGTCGGAAGTTGTAGGGAGGAAACATGTCAAGAGTAGCTTATATATACGACCGTTAAAAATACATAAATAGCAATTTTAGTTGTGTCTCCTTGCTGAGAGTGCATTATTATTATTCTAGGTGTTTTTGAGAGAGAGAGAAGATAGATATCGAGGTAGGTCTATTAGAATTGTACGTAACATTATATATGTTTCTTTTGTCTATAAAGATAATATTATTATTATTATTATTACCATTTTTTATATTGCAAAGTAATTAAACTTTAGTGTGTTCTTACAGTTTTATCGAGAAAGTCTTGGCGAAGCATTCGACTGATACTAACTGGCTTTGAGCCCACCGACTGACCATTTTGACTGTGTTTTCAGGCTTCTTTTTCAGTTACGCCCGATAAATACTATAATGATACTTAGAAACTTACCCCTTAATCTTTGATTTTTAGTTACATCAGACAAATATTGGAATGATACCTTGAACTTGACTCCTGGCCGACTTTTTAAAAATGTTTTAGCAATCGAAGTCTGAGACGTCTATAATCCATAAATAAAATCCAATTTTGTATATTTGTTGCTTGATTACTACAAGATATTGTGAACAAACAAACTCAGAATGTAGTCTTTGTGAAATGAAATTAGAGTTGCCGTAGGTCAATACTTAGTAATTGACAAGTCGTAGAAACAATTCCTGACCATGATTTTGCCGGGACTTTTACAGTCATATAAAATAAATAAATAACAGCATGATGACTTTGTAAGTCTGTTGGACGTATTGTTTTGAATGTTTTATTATTAACCACACAAAAGAAATAATATAATAGCGGCCGGGGCTCAGTGGTTTTTAAAATATAATAAAAACGGTATCGCAGGCTGCCCCTTTAACCGAGATTGTCTCAGTTATAGTAATGAAATAGTAAAATACGAGCTGTAACTACTTTGCAAAGAGTTGGGGGGCGACCGTAGCTCTGTTGCTTTGGAAGTGGGCGAAAACAACTAGAGTGGCTGGTCATTTTGAGTTCGATTTTCTGGTTTTCTTAGCAGTTTAAAGCTAATAACATAGCAATGGTGATAAATATAGTATATGGATTTAAGCAAAAGTAGCTCAGTTGCTCTGTTTTCGATAGGTTTTTTGGAATGAATCTAATGACTAGTGAGATTTATTTCATTTATACATAACAAATAACATAACGATTGTAGCAATTACCTTACACAAATCCAAATGGGTGTAATTCAGTTCAAAATACATAGAGTTGTCATGTGAGAACTCACTCAATGCAGAGATAATTTTCCAATACAACCAAAAGACTCCTTCAACATGTACTTTTAAGTATATGAGTTGAAACATTATTATACAGCTAGGTTTGTGTCTCTCCATGTTCGTGAAAGAGTACTAAATAATGATTGGAGGTTCGAAATGGTGTATTTTAAGATTATATTAATGATACGAAGAAGGCTAAGAAATACAAAATAAACATATTTGGCTATTGAAGTTTATTGTCTAAACTCTTATTTAACATTATATATGGTACCTATACATAATAATAATAATAATAATAAAGGTCCGGATTTTGAATCTTGATGAATGTTGGGAAAATGTGGGAAAGGATAGGCAATTTGAAACAATTCACTACCCTTTTCATCGTCTAAGCCCGTGTAAGACTTCAGATCTGACGCCAAGACATGGAAACAGGGTTAAGAGTTTGACTTTTAACTAATGGTAGAAAAAATGAGGGGATGAGGATTGGGAATACAAAATAACATTATTAGAGTACTCTATATCGATGCCTAGGCCTTGCTAAGACATCACATGGAGTCAAGGAGCGGAAAAGGATTAAGATTTTGACTTTTAATGGATGATACAAAAATCTTGGGAAGGATAAGGAATACAAAATAGGAATCATTTACTACCATATATCAATGCCATAAACCGTTGGGGAGTTTAAATAGGGCGTCAAGGGGGTGGAAAAGGGTTAAGATTTCAAGTTTTAATGAACGATATGAAAATCTTACGAAGGGATATGGAATACAAAATAACATTATTAGAGTACCATATCTTGATGGTAATGCTTACATAGGACTTCAAATATGGCGTCAAAACATGGGAAAGGGTTAAGATTTTAAGTTTTAAATAATGATACGAAAATCTTGAGAAGGGATAGGGAATTTGAAATACTAACATTTCACTACTCTTTTCATCGTGTAAGGCTTCAAATATGGCGTCAAGATGCGGAAAAGGGCTAAGATTTTGAGTTTCACCTAACAGTAGAAAAAAATGTTGGGAAGGGATAGGGAATACAAAATAACATTATTCAAGTACTGTATATCAATGCTTAGGCCTTGCTAAGACATCACACGGCGTCAAGGCGTGGAACAGGGTTAAGATTTTGACTTTTAAGATATGAAGATGTTGGGAGGTGACAGGGAATACAAAATAAGAATAATTTACTAGCGTATTTCGATGCCACAAGCCGTTGAGAAGCCTGCGGGGGTGTATGAGAAGTGAAAATTCCAAGTTTTCAGAAACTATCAAAATAGGGAAAAAAATATTTGTTATGATAATGACAACCAGGCGATTTTTTCTTTTAGATAATTGACCTAAAAGTCCAGAAAACTAAGCAATGAAAAAATATAACTTAGTCTCTTTTTTTACATTCCTAAAAAATCTAGGTTTCTTTTTTAAAAACCTATATTTCTACATTTTGCAGAAACTTGAACTACGTTTTTCATTGATATGTTAAACGGGATGGGGATATTTTCTATGCTGCGCTGGGACAGTTTCAAATGCTACCCGTTTATTCCTGGTGGTAAACGTATCCCTTATGCTAATACTTTGCGTAATAGTGTAGGGGTACAGAAAATCATCAGATTAAGGTGATAGTGGAATCTGTCCCAGTGGCTTCCGCTTCTACAGCAGCTATGCCGGATGAGATCCCTGTTTTCAGCCCCTTACTCGGGGATGAAAGCATGGAAGCTCTAATGGAAAGCAATGCGGATCTGGAAGTGGATCGTATTTTGAATGAGGTGGCCACTGGGATGTTTGATGATATTTCTTCCGTTGACAAAAATATCTCCAACCAAGCTGGTCCCTCAAGGCAAGAGGAGGTGATGGTGATTGAGGATAATATTATCCTCCACGATAATGATGTGCAAGTTATCGTGGAGGATAATACTAGTCTTGATCAAAGGAATGTTGAAGTCGTAAATGATGATGATGATGGGATGTTTCTCAACAATATTAATTTACATAATTTTAATTTGGACGAACATATCATGGAATATATGATTAATGATATTAACGATGTTGAATGGCAGGATTGGGTACCTTGGCAATAACTTATACGGGGCTGGAACCCAAGGTGCGAGTACTAGTAGTGGTAGTGCAGGCAGTAGTAGCAATGTCTCTAGTAGTCATAATAATAATTTTGAAATCGTTTCTCGTCGTAATCGCATGTATCGAAGCTTCGGAATTTAAGGAAGAGAAATAATTATTGACCAAAATCGCGCCGTAAGTGCACATGACGTAAAGGCCTATGTTGCGAATCTCTTTTCCTTTGCGCTGGATAATATTATTCCCGACGTCAATGCTGAGGCGTACGTTGGTTTAATGTTGGATTCTAGTAATTCCACGCTTAATAGACCGATGTACGTGAGGTGGAGAAGAAGGGATGAACTGTCACAAGATGTAATTTTACGTTCCATAGAAAACGCCATTCAAAGTAATGAAACTTTCCTTTTAGGTCGCGTGAACATAAAAATACATTTTGTGAATCCATACAAACGAAAAGGGAGAGTAACTAGACGCCAGGATGAAATCATGGAAATGACTGCTTTCCTCGAGAAATACACCATCTCGCCTCCAGTAGACCTCTACTGTCTCCCACAGAGTTTGGTCTTGGCCAAAGCAAAATCTGAAGATGACAAATATAAAGTGTACAATCTTCAAAATTAAAAATTGTCCAAATGCTTGGATCAATGAAGCTAAAGATTTGTGTGAAAAAGCAGGGGTTGCTGTAGAGAGGTTAAGAGGATGTGGTGTCAAGGAAATCAACCAGTTCCAGCCGCATTTACTTCCGCGTTATAGAATTGTAGCATATGAGAGGAAGGCAGGGACAAGGGAGGCAACTATTCGTTATACTGGGCCTGATGCTGAAAAGCAGCTTTATATACATTATAGCGATGTGCATTATAGTGCAATTACTTTTATTAGGTTATATTTACGTGTACAACATTACTGGCCGCTGTGCTTGAAAGATTATAATACACGAAAAGACCTTCATGAATGAAAGTTTAAATGTTCCTACTGTGAAGTAAGTCATACGATTTCTGATGAGGAAAAAGGTCGATTTCCTTGCTCCATTTGTAAAAGAGTATTTCCTTCTCTCGATTTCTATGGAAATCATGAAAAGGTACCTGAAAAAGGCAAGTCCATATGTTACAATGTGAAGCAGTGCCCGACTTGTCGTGTAACCGTCGATATTGTTAAAAGAAAAAATAAGAAACAGCCACATGAATGCGGAGAGCATTACTGTAGACAATGTGAAAAGTATGTCATGCCAGATCACCAATGTTTCCGAAAAAACTGAAACCAGAACATTATACGAAATATCTGTATATTATATTTGCCGTAGAAACAATGTTACTTTGTCCAAATATGAAGGGCGTGCGCGAGCATATTGTAAACTTAGTATGTATTAGCCACAGATGCAATATTTCTAAAGATATGAATTCAAACGCCACATGCATGGAATGCGGAGACACGGAAAATGGGGGTATCCGTGATTTTTCCTTCAAGACAATGAAAGAGTTCATAGTCCATGTATTAAAAGAACGTCCTTCGTTTGAGAAAACGGTGATATTAAGTCATAATGGTTCGAAATACGACATGATTCTGGCGGCCAAGACTTTATTGGTGGACCAAGGTTTTGGCAAAGAGCTGAAAATTATTGCTCAGGGCCAAAAATTATAGAAATGGCTTTGGGTAGCAAGAAAATCATCTTCCGTGACACTTTTCTGTATATAGGTGTTAAACTGGCGAAACTTCCCAAAACGTTAGGGTTAGAAAATAAATTGAAGAAAGGAGAGTTTCCCTATCTGTTTAATGTGCCTGAAAATCAGGATTACAATGACCTCAATCCTGATTTTGAATATTTTGACCCCCAAAGCCGGACAGAGGAAGAATACAAAGCCCTGAAGGAATGGCATGACGAATGTGTAAAACAAGAGTATAAATTCAATATGCAGCAAGAATTATTAGAGTATTGTAAGAATGATGTAAACATATTAGCCAGTGGCATAATAAAATTTTCAAACATTATTGAAGAGCCTTTTGATGGTCTAGTGTTTTCTTGCATCATCACCGATCGCAAGCATGGCCATTAATGTGTTTCCCACTCTTTACTTACCGGAAGTGACTATTTCAATTATCCCTCCACGCGGATTTGAACACCGAGACCGCCAGAGGTTAAGTTACATGTCCCACATTCGAGGAAAAAAATCCGAGATGCCGCGAATGGAGGTGAATGGAAAGTTGGAAAATATAAGGTTGATGGCTATGAAGAAAAACAAAAACAGCGCTTGAATACGAAGGGCGCTACCATCATGGGTGTCCTCTTTGTTTTCCCTACCTCAGGCACAAAGCCATCGATGGTGGGGAAACCATTTAGCAAAAATATGCGCGGACCATGGACAAAATTGAATATTTGAAAAAGACATTGAAAAACAAAGTTATTGTTATGTGGGAGTGCGAGTGGGACAAGGAAGTAAAGAATGATAAGCGCATCCAGAACTTTATTAAGACACAAGGTGCCACGCTGGATGGAGGTCTTAGTCCAAAGGATGCATTGAAGGGCGGTAGAATAGAATGTTTCAGGTCCTTGAACAAATGTTCAGAAAATGAAAAAAATTCCTACATGGACGTAACCTAATTATATCCTTGGGTAATGACAGCAAAACCGTTACCAGTGGGAGCACCCAAGGTGTAAAAGGCCAATTTCCCCGATATAACAAAAGTTCAGGGTCTAATAGACTGCACGGTAGAACCCCCAATGGCCCTGAAAATCCCACTTTTAGCTATGAATTGCCATTCCAGATTAATGTTCGGCTTGGGTCGAACGTGCATGGAAGAAACAAATATCGGGGAATTTAAACACGACTCGGAACAACGAATGTTTAGAGGCACGTTCTGTTCACCCGAGCTTCAAGAGGCTATCAAAAAAGGATACATAATCAAAGAAATCCACGAAGTATGGGTATTCGAGATGAAAACAGGATTTTTCAAAGACTATGTTGGAAGCTTTCTACGAATGAAACAAGAGGCAAGTGGTTTCCCTACAGAGTGCGAAACTGAAGAACAAAAAAGAGAATATATTAAAAACTATGAGGAACATGAAAATATCAAAATGGAATA
>JAGDQP010027474.1:0-13742 GCA_022664845.1 Lepisma saccharinum
TGTTGAGTACGGCAATTAACAGGTAAAAGTAAAGAGACTTAAATAAATACTTGAGTATACAAAGGAGCCCAAACCACACTATAATTCTATACGAACAGTGAAAACTGTCTTATTCATTTGTAAATCATAAACGCCCAGGTCTATGAAAAGCAATTTCGTTTTCTCTTGTAAGACACGAACATTACTCATTGTGTAAATATAGAATGTGTGATTCACATTTCATAAGAAATCAAGAAGTGACAAGTGCTCAAGGACTTGATATGTAATGTCAGAGCGTAAAGACATTAGCAAAACGTTTTGAACATTCGTGGTATGTCCCACTTCCTCCGAACACCAAGAAAAATCACGTTTGAGAGAATGAAACAAATATCTATTCGCAGATGTAATTGCGAACAAGTTAAAAGTCCAATTTCCATGACCAGCATCCTTCTTCCCCGGGATGGCCGAGGCCAGTCAGCCGAGGCAAGACGTGACATGTCAAAATGAACAGTATATAAAAATATTTATAGAAATCACAACTATCACACTCAATTGGCATGCAGTGATAGTTGTGATTTTAATCAGCTAACGTGCCGTACCTCATTCATCCAGGAAAGGCAGTAGTTTGTGTTTTCAACCTTTGTGGACTTATTTATTTTAGTTAAGAAAGTGAACTCAGAAAATTTCAGACAGCCTTTGACTTGAAATTATGTTGAGTGTTAGTTTCAAAGAGACAATTAGATTAGCTCATGAACGATTAGTGCAACTTAGAACTTACCAAACAGTGACTTTGATCCAGTGGCGATTGTAGTATTTCTTCGTCTATGAAGAGAACTATATTTAAACCAGGACTCACGAATCGACGCTTGACAAACGACAGGTATGTGTGTTTGGGATCTCCTAATCGTCAGATCTTGTAATGCTCAAAGACACTCAGTTCCGTTTAATCTTAATAGATCGTCTCTCTAAAACATTCACCGTAATAAATAGTAAAATGTATTTGCAGTTTTGTCAATGTAAATCTCAATGTGTCTTTCCTTTGCAGCTAAGCGTAATCAAATTAAGTCTAGGAGAGTAATTAAAAAAGAAAGTTTAGCAATTAACTATCTTCAGTCTGATCTATAAAAGTGTGTGTGTATGTATGTGTGTCCATAAGCTTCCTCCATCATTTGTTAGCGATTTCGCTTCCAGCCTGGGCAACTAACTACCAACATTCTCTTCCCCACTCTTTCTTGGCCTAAGCTTGAGATCCCTAAAGGCCAAAGTTCTAGTGAAATTTACATGAGAAAGAATCTGTACTATCTTGTGACTGAGAGGCTGAACTAGATTATTGATAATCAAATGCCTATGTTTAGACCTGGATTTTAAATTTATTGCTTTAATGTTTCAATCTGACCTAGATTTTATCAATGAAAATACATATCCATCATTCATTTTCATTTCATCAATATTCTTTTCTTTAGTAACGAAAATTTTCAATAAGCTTAAATGCTAATGACCACTACCTTGACGCTCTCTTGCCCCAAATATAGTGTCCTGCGTAAACGTTTAATTTGGGAGTAGTTTCACACGTTCGTCGCTACGTGATGTTAGTACATGGGAATTAAAATAGTAAATACGGCGGAAGTCGAAGAGCGTCTCGCGCTAGGAATTTGAGAGAGGAAAATGTAAAGATACATGACCGCACCTAACCTTACCTAACATCCACTTTCCCATGGTCACTAATTCAAGATAATGTACGAAAAATATATTTCGAAAGAAAAAAAAAGAAAAAGTGTTGACCCAAGAGGGGTTTGAACCCGGGACCTTTCACTCAAGAAGCGAACGTCTTGACCATTTTTTTAAAAACCATTTATTTCACTTATGCACTATACATGTTTGTTGAAGTTTTTACAATAGTTACAAACCTTAGATTCTTCTATAGAACCTCTTACATACGCCCTCTGGACACTTTGTGTTTGACATGCGGTTATTCCGCTTGGTAGTTACCTTTTACATAATATCAGTATTGTACAGAGAGCTGTTGTTATTTTACATATCTGTCCACCGCTTAGTGTGGATATCAGTTAAAAAATTACTAAAATATTGGTGGAGTTCGACCTGTGTGAACTTGCTACATTCAAATTCCAGAAATACAGTATAATTTTGGTCATTCTTGTTAATTCGAGACTCCAATAAATATAATAATGTCGTACCGGTGACCCAAATGATGGTATTTGTTTTAGTTTTGGGGAAAAATCTATACTCCGGAAACCTGATATATTTGTCTATCGTAGTATCTCTACATCTCTTTCTTAGGATACTGGCCAATATTTGCTGGAAAGTTGTCCAGGTTTGCACTATCAACGGGCATTCCTGAATCATGTGCTTAAAATTACTCTCTCTCTGACAATCTGGACACTTATTTTGGGTGATAATGCCATATTTATTTAGTTTTTCTAACGTTGGCCATTTATTATTGATAACCACATACCATATCATTTTAATTTTATATGATAGTACCTTATTGCGTAGACTTCCTCATATATTGGACCAATTATAATGTGGCTCTTTGTATTTTGATCGCCTGTGGGTCACTACTCAACAAATGGTGATGCAGTTGTTTTACAGACATTACATCAATAGGGTCATTATAAAGTATAGCATACATAACATCAAGTATGGGCTCTTCCATTAAGCCATATACATGCGCCCAAGGATATATGTGAATGGGTGCTACAGTTTCTGTCGTCACTAAACAGGCCTCAAGAATGGCACTCGTAAAAGTATTGGGATAATACGTTATAGTTAGTAACAGTTTCTGCAATAACAAGGCCCGTGCTTGTGTAGCTATATCCAAATACTTAATACCTCCTAACTCATAGGGCAGTTTTAGCTGGGCCTGTTCTACCCTAAAGATATGATGACGCCACAAAAAAACGAGATGGAACTATGTAATGTCCTAGCATATGCCGTCGGCATTGGAAGTACCTGAGCTATATAACACACCATGCTCATTACATATTGTTTCAGAAATAAATTTCGCATGAATAGAGTTAAGGGTCTAGCTGCGTTACTGTTCAGTACATGTTTGATTCGAGCACTATACATATCGTAATTGGTTTGACTCATTTGCTGTACTGGAAACATCCAGGTGATCCCTAATATGGGAAGTCGGTCGGTGATGGGAAATTGCTCCTCATATAATTGTGAAGGGGTAAGGGGACATAATAATATTTGTGATTTGTCCTTATTTAACTTTGCACCCGATTGGCTTTCATATTCTTGTATACAGCGTGTAATATCTTGGATAGTCTCTGGGCTCTTTACAAAACAGTGGACGTCATCCTGATAGTATTGTACACTTAAGGTACCCCTTCTACTCTTTTCTGAATATTATTACCCAGACAACACACGGACATCCCATGGATATCCTTAGGATCTCCTTGGCGGACATGTCGGATGTCCATAGGATGTCCGAAAAAGGTCCCGCGGATGTCCAGGACATCCATACGCAACTCCTGTAGACATCCGACGGACGTCCTTTTAGGTACGAAAGGGACATTTATAGGAGATGTAGGGATGTCCATCGGACATCCGTACGCAAAGTTTTAGGACATTCTACGGACGTCCTTTTTAGATCCGCAACGGACATTTGAAGGACAAATATGGATATCCATCGGACATCCGTATGCAAGGTTATTGGACATTCTATGGACGTCCTTTTTAGGTCAGCAATGGGCATTTAAAGGACAAATACGGATGTCATCGGACATCCGTAAGCACGACTTTTCGACATTCTACGGATGCCCTTTTTAGGTCAGCAACGTACATTTATATGACCTGTATAGAGATGTCCACCGGACAGCAACGAATTCATAATTTCTTTAAATGTCCCATCCAGGCCCAGTAACGGAGTAACGGTACTGCAAAAATGACATGAAAATTTATATCCCCAAGTTGTTTCACGGACGCCAGAAGAGTTCCTGTCATTAAAAAAAAGTATATTCACAATGTTACTTTGAAGACGTTTACTCGGTCGATATTTATTACTTACTCAGATAGCTTCTATCACCGGATAAATACAGTGTGACCGGATAAATAAATACAGTACAGCGAATTGGAACATACGACCCCTTGAATTCAATGCAATGTGATCAACACAATGTTACAAATCATAAAAGACACGGTATACGCTAAACGTTATTTATCCTACAGAGCATGTGTGGACTTAAAACATAAGTGGGCGTCTAACTCACTCTCATTGTCTTAAACACAAATGAATAATATATATCTTAAGAGGAATAGCAGTGCAATAGAGGAAATACTGCAAACCCATCACAATGTGGTAATTTTTTATATTTTACATAGTTCAGTTGCAGGCCAGTTTCGTAAATCGGACAAATTCTTACAAAAATGAACGCCTATTATATATGACTTGCATTGTATAGTGTACCAGGGATAATGTAACCTAACTTAACCTAAACCAACCTAACCTAAACTAACCTAGCCTAACCTAATCTATTCTAACTTAATCTAACCTACAGAACCTAACCTGAATTAACCTAACTTAAATCTATCCTAAACTAACCTAACCTAAGCTAACCTAATATAACCTAAACTAAACTAACCTAACCACACCTCACCTCATTTAAACTAAGCACACGTAACCACACTAACCATATATCAGTCAAATGTGTAGAATTTTAAATGACAAGTTTAAAAAACAATCTGACTTTTCTAGCCTAACGTAGCCCTATGTCATTGAAGTGTCTAGAATTTCAAAATGCATAAATACTACGACGTAAGAGAGATCGTTAGCGAAGATTCCAAGTGGGAAAAGCAATTAAAAGTGATGCGTACAGTGATTTTCATGATATCGGTGTTGGAGTGCATATATAGTGAAGAAATACCGGTAAAATGCGTTTGTCGTCGTAGCGCCTTAAGTTATGAGGTAAGGGGAGAAAAGGAACAAACGTTGCAAGTTTCAACATTCTAGCACAACATTCCGTCTGACGCCCAGTTGCACTATCTGTACGTCAATGGAACTTAAAAGCGGCCTTGCCGGTAACGTTCTATAGGTAATTCGCTCACCCGGTATAATAGAGTAGGCAACGGGTACTCTTACGGTCAATAATGAAAGCCGAAAATAAGAAAAGACACTGTTTTCTTTAAAGTTCTTTGTAAATTCAGTAGCGTGTACTGTACTGTATTGTACTTTAACATTATAGCGGTAGGCCTATGTTTGAAAAATTGTTTATTTTAAAATAAGTTGCTCTTTTAACGTGTTGTACAATACCAAACAATTAGTATGATTGTTATACAGTTGGATGATTATACAGTATGTCAATCACTATGTTTCTAGCCTAACCGAATTTTCGTTTAACCGAATCACTCTTGGACCCATCAGATTTAGTTAAATGAAACTCAAGTGTATATAAGCAATTTCCTATAAACTAATATCGTCACTGCAATTCTTCAGTTTTTCTTAAAATAAAAACGTTTCACGAAATATATATACCTACTCCCTCGGCTGGAATAAACAAAAACAAATGAAAGCGCATTTCCCATTCACCAATAACGTTTCAACAAATGACGATCAGATTCCGTTTCTGATAGCTACTTTCCTAAAACCCCAATAGGCAAATTGATTTCAGGTTTCGCAAGAAATGTACAGGTTCCTTGCCAAATATCTTTCCAAGCCTGCAGTTAAAACTAGCATTTCATACTCATAAAACACCAAATTAACTCTAGCCCACACATATTTATCTGAATTTTTATATTAGCATCTGGAAATTGACCTTTAATAAGGAATAACAGGGAAGCGACACCATCATTAATCGAGAACCACCATTACTTCGAAGGACTGCCAAAAACTGGGAAATCTCAGCCAAGGTGGACATGCAGTTTCTGACTTAAACTCGGAACCTTCTGAATGTGAAGCAAACTCACGCGCATGAAACACTAACTTTCTCAATTAATAAAATAAGAGTATTTTAGACAAAATTAAATAGCAGATTTTCCCAAATTATTAGTTCTACCACAATGCTCAGAGAGCACATTAAGTAAAGGTAATACATATTTTCTCCAATTTCCCAACATTATTTCTTTCGTCTCTGAGTCTATCTTCACACTTATATCTGGAAGGAAAATACTGGACATTGTAGGACATAAAGAGGATGTCCGAGGGATATCCGGGATCGATATAATTTGGACGTCCTGTTTCGGATGTCCAGCGGACATCCCATGGATGTCCCATGATATCCCGGATCTCTTCGGACATTCGGGACGTATTTTGGACATCCGACGGACGTCCGGTGATGTGTGGGTAATACGTGGTGCTATGCACAAACTAAAGAGCAAAGGACTCATTGGATCACCCTGTATTATACCTCTGTTCATGTTAAAAAATCTCGTAAATGTACCATTAATCCTAATTTTAGTTTGAAGCGCTGTGTATAACGCCTTAATCATGCCTATAAACAAGTTACCAAATTTCTATTGTTCTAAGGTTCTATACAAATATTCGTGGTGTATTAAATCATACGCCTTATAAAAATCTAAGGCCAGCAGTGCAGCGGGTATGTCCGCTTTAGTTTCATAATGTATGAGAAATTCCCTAATATTCCCTAATGCTGTTGTTATGGGAGGGCCATGTTGCATGGGATTCAATAATGTATCTATAACCTTATTAAGACGCCGTGCTAAGCACCTAGATAATAATTTTTGATCAGTACGGAGTAACGTAATAGGTCTATAATGGCTACATTCGGTTGAATGTGTTTTTTTGGGGGGGAGCAATATCATCATACCTTGCTTCATCTTATGTGGTATATAGAGTGTACGACCAAATTCATTGAAAATGTCAGCTAACAGGGGGGCAATATGATACTGGAATTTTGCATAGAGCTCATATCCAAATGGATCGAAACCTCCTGATTTATGTGATGCACCCGCATTGATAGCCTGCTTGATTTCACCTACGGTAAAGGTCTTTCGATTTCTCGTCGGACCTCATTTGACTCAATACTCGCTGTGTCGGCATAATAATTCGGTACCATATGAGTAGTGTCATTACCTTGATATAGTTATGCAAAATATTCGTAAAATCTGGTATTAACTGCAAGTCCTTCATATACCTGTCCGTCTTCTGTGATGTTTGCGACAAGTTTTTGATTGCACCTTTGTTTTTCCTGTTTGAGGTGTGTTAAATTGAGTTCTTCTTGAATAGTACTTGTTTTAAGCTTGCTTTGTATTATTGTTCGCTGGTGCCGTTTCCTATAAATGAAGAGTATAATAGCCTTGAATTGTTTAATTTCGAGTTGAACTTCCCGACCCTCATCGTACCGCTTATAACATTCTTGCAGTAACCTAGAATAATATTGAATTTGAGCATGTTCATCTAGATAACGCTGTTTCGTGTACCTTTTACAAAAATAACAAGTTGGGGATGTACATAATTGATCCACCAATCAATCAGTAATCCTATCTGTGGTCGTTTGGTTAGTATCCGTTGCCATGTTTCAATAAAAAGGTTACAAAATGCCTCTTCTTGTCAAATATAAGGTGCAAAGTACCAACTATAATTTGACCGTAAAAATTTAACACTATTTAAATCCAATCATGATTAAAATAAGGTGATCACTAATAGATGACGCCACTAAGCGCACATTACGGATGTGAGGAATAAGCGCTGGGGTTCCATAAAATTTATCCAATCGACTGGAATAACCTGGCCGAAAAAAAGTATGTCCGGCGGCCTGCGAAAAGAGTTTCCATACGTCTTTTAACTCAAATACGTTAATGAAGTCCTCTTTAAGACTTGGAATGGTCGTGAATTATGTGAAGCATCCTCTAATTCCGTGTATGAGTTAAAATCGCCACCCACTATATGCATTCCTTACTGTGGTCGTAGTGTGCGCGTTAGTTCGCATGTTAAAAATTCTTCCCGGTGTTTACGATTGGTATTACCTGATGGCAAATAAACGGAAGTTAAGGCTATAGTATCTAGCTGGACGGTTGTTATACGTCGTTCGACCGCATACTGTTGGGGAACATATTTAATATCAGAGCGATATATTATACCAGTTCCCGTACCCTGAGGAGTAAAATTATTATGGCAACTATACCTAGATAAGCCCTCATAATTGGCTTGCTTAGTTTCTTGTGTATACAGAGGACTGATATCATACTCGCGTAAAAATTCTTGGAGCGCAATCTGTTTTATCGGGGACGTTGCGCCCTGCAAATTAACTGTGGCGATATTGAAGGTAAACATACTACTCAGAAATATACATACTGTTAAAAAATATATATATATCACAGGCCATCGGGCCCTCTGTATTACCTGGTCTGCCATCTTTACACAAAAATACCCTAACTAACCTCAAACTAATATTTTATACAACAACAAAATTGCACGTCATATGCAAACACCTATGTTTACTTAATAATAGTCCATCTCACTAGAACTGGAACCGTCGGTTCCCGGTCGTCTTTTTTTCTACTACTTGTCCGTTTTGATTTCTCTTTAGATACACCAATAACACGCAAAGGTTTGTTTTCCGGCCTTGAAGGCTGTGGCGTTAGAAACTTATATTCCGTTTTTGCTTCGCCTGTGTTGTGCATCTCCTGTGAATGCACAGCCTCAGGGTCCTGTCCCGTGCCAGTCTGTGTGCTTTCCTGTTTTGAGGGGTGGGGGAACGCACCAACTCCCTTCCCTGTCTTAACTTACGCACGTGTCTCTTCGTCACTAACAAAACTGGTAGGTTCACTAACACTATTGTTATTATCTGCACTGAAAACATTACTTGGCTTCTCTGAACTGCTAACAGTATTATTATTACTTAAACTAGTCTCACTTACCTTTATGGTAAAGCTCGGTTGATATAAATTAACTCGATCTGTGTCCTCCATTACCTGGACACTTGCTTGCTGTGGAGACACAACTGTCTCCATGCTTCTCGAAGTTTCCTTCTGTTGAACTGGTGTAATGACCTTGACTGATTGTCCTGCTTCCGGCTGTTGTGCTAGATCCTTTTGGCTAAGTTGAGCTTTCTCCTGTTCTTGAGGGGGCTTTTTGTTTATCTTCTTGGGGACTTCCGGGGAGAGATAAGGGTCTTAATTGTACCTCGTTTACTTGGATAGTATCTGCCGAAGTTGCGGGACCATCCTTGATGGGACCTGGGATGAGGGATGTTGGCCCGCGGTGACCAGCCGCCCCAGGTATTGGAAAGGCTTGATAATCACTAATATCAGGGGTATGATGAACTGTATTCAGATTCACTGCACTTCGCCCTGCTTGCATGACTTGCGGGGCCTGTGTTGCCACGCCTGCGTAGGTATTCCGTTTAATCCCCCCTCCCCTCTGTTCACATTCAGCCAATTTGTGCGTAGGACTATTACATTTCAAACACGTGGGGGGTTGATTGATATAATTCACATTGAATCTATATCTTCAAACATAAATAATCGAGGTGATATCTTTTTGCAATATAATGCGATATTGTTTTATGCCATTTCGAACGGGGTAGTCACTTTGCGAGTTGAAAAGTTCATTTATGGAGATCACTTGCCCATATGGCAGAAGGTGCTGTTGAATAACCTCATCGGGGAGTTCAGTGGGACAAATAGACAATTTCACCAAAGTGGGCAGTCTATCTGCCATGGCAATGGGTAATTCATGTTGTTCATTTTCATACTGATACGGGACTGTCATCGGATATTTACGGAGTATTTCTTCCGCAATCACTGCCTCAGTTATTTTCACAAATATTAATTTCCGAAAAATGTCTAGCTCGTTACTGATTACTTGCTGTGGGGGTATCTGTAATACAGTACGAATCCAGCGATGTATATCCAAACTACTTGGTCTCACTGGTAATGGTCGAATACTAATCTGTAGTGTATTCACACGTGCAAACTGCATTATCTTTTATAGTTACTGATCACAATCCTTTTACACACTATAGATAAGCACTGATATTTCTCTGTTCACTGATGTTTTCCATGATGAATCTGCATTTAACCTAGAACTGTCGGGTCTCCCTTTAACCACATGGTTGCTTAGTTAACTGCCATTGTTCCTTTTCCGATATTAAATTCTGGTATCCACGACACTCACTATAAGCAGGAGATTTTCTTTCTCCTGCTTATTCCTGTTATACTTGAAAACCACTCGAATCAATCACTATGTGCTCGTGAAAAGAAAATATACTCTTCTTTCACTCGCGAAATCGAACATAGACTGCCACTGACCAACTCACGGAGTTAACACTACGTGTGCCTCGCTCACCGTCTGACAGCGTTCGACCATTCGGCCACGAAGCCGAGTTAGGAAATCTCGGTTTCGTCGTTGTATTTACAGTGGGTAGCGTCAGAGTCTGTCAGTATGACGTCGTAGGTGACGACGACTTCCGTCGTGTTTACTATCTTAATCCTCACGAGATGTTAGTGGCTTGGTTTGCCTCTAGTCTACCCTGGGATGTCAGAATGGCTGGTATGTATTTTTACCATCGTCCACTGGGAGACATGTCACAAATATGATTTCTAGCGATTGGTAGGTACAAATGTTTACCACCGCATGCTTGCACAGTTTGCTTCTAATTCTGGGCTTATGTTGCACTATTATTATTTTTGTTATACTCTCAAAGTCCTATAATAATAATAACACAAAACCATAAATTAGTAATTTCCTACAATGGCAGTTTTATTTGCTAAATATATAGAATTTTGGTTACTTCACAACTTCTTTTCAAAATTTGTTCTGTTCTTAATAATGTATAAGTTAGAAAAGAAATATAAAATATTTTAAGTGCATACAGGCTGCTGACATGCGTTTACATGCGAACGACGTGCAAGAAACATATACACATACGTTACATATATGCTGACTTGCAGTGGCATATGACAGAGGTAGTGTTTCCATCTTCAGTACATCACCATAATTACAAGACAGAGATAGTCTATATTTAGGCCTTAATTATATTTATAATTCGAATTATTACAAGCTAGATCTCGAATCATGCTTCCCATACTCTTGTTGATCTTCCTCCTCCCAGAAATGGGAATTACACACAAAAACAGACATATGATTACTGATAAAAGAGATAATACAAGGTTATAAAGAGATATACATACAAGAGGTTATAAACCAGTAGCGGCCAGTGGTCTTCCCCACTAGGTGTTGCACTCAGGCTCGCCGCCAGTCACAAAGAGTAGGGGGCCACAAAAAATTTAGGGAAAGGCTTGGGCTTACGAAACATACATAAAATTAAATATTTGTTTCGGGGCAAGGAAAATTTACAGGGCTCAGTCCCCCTGGTTGCGGGCCTGGACTTTCACTGTGTGTGAGAGAATTGGGTAGCTTATCAGTGACAATTAATCTACGTAGAGTTAAATTATGTAACGTATACACAAAAGAAGTGACCAGATTATCAAATAAAGGGACGTTAGTCAATTAATTACGATTTTGAGAAAACCTAAAAAAAATGTCGTAGCTATAATATTAAGGATAGAATTTGAGAAAGATATACGGGGCGAGGTGAGTTGAGAATGGAGGAGATTGCATAGTGAAGAACTCCACGGAATGTACGACTCCTTCGATGTTGTAAAATTAAGAATAATAAAATCGCGACACCTAAGGTAGCTCGGATGGGAAAAAGCGAAGCTAATATTCCATCGTGGTTGGAAAGCCGGAGGAAAAGAGACCGTTATGGAGACCGAGATGTCGTTGGGAGGACTTTATTAGAAAGGAATCTTCAGGAAGTAGGTGTTCGTGATGAAAACTGGTTTGATGTTGCCAGGATAGAATCCAATGTAAAGTTTGTTATTGTGGCGATGAATTTGCATCTTGTGAGTTCCGTAAGCCATAGAGTTAGTTAATTACTATAAGCAATAAGGGTGTTGGATATTTAAGTTCACGAGTTTTTGAAACTTTATGTGAATGCGTTACTAGGATAGGAAACGGCATACGTCTGGTGAAACTAAGAAACCAGAGAAACATCAAGCAGGATAGATGGACCAGAATTGAAGACCTGAATTGCAAAACATTCCAAGTCCATTGTTCTCGTTTTTTTTTGTTTGTTTTTTTTTGTTCGTTGGCGTTTACGTTCCAAGGGCTATCCACTTACATAATATTACATCATAACTCATACTAAAAAAAAAACTTTTTAAAATACAAAATAATTTGAGCTGAATACCATAAAATACGAAGTCCTTGGACTGTTTTTTGTTCCTCCTGAAAAAAAATACTCCGGTGGACTTGGAATGTTTCGCAATTCAGGTCTTCAATTTGAACCCACGACTTCCCGACCGCTCTACTTTCTCCTATGGTAGCTACTCCCTAGGCTGTGAAGGAGTATTATAATGTAATTTTACTATGTAAATTGTTTCTTTCACACTGACCAGTAGCCCTACATTAAATTTTTTGTGACAAAAACACACTTCTCCTGTTCATCGGCTGTCAAAACCACTTTGATTTATGTTAAAAAATGAAATTTTAAATTTGAATTATGTTTAAGACTTTTTGGAAGCTTTGACTCAGGTCGGAAATTATCATAAAGCCCATGTATTTCTAGGTAGAGTGGAGTCATGGTAATTTGCCCACATTACAAACGGGGAATTTATAATCTATGGGTAAGACATAATCTATTGCCTTTAGACATCTACGGTCTGTCCAGGATGGGGTAAGAGAAAGGATGTGGAAATAAAGTCGGCCAGGGCCTAATGTGAAGCTACAATCCCGGTGGTGTAACTGAAGAGAGACCCTGAAAAACCTTAGTCAGGATGGGCGGCTGCTGCGATTAGTCAAGAAACTAAGACGAGCTAAGCTAAAGGCCTTAAACTTAAATTTAAGAAACTAAGATAGACGTTGCTAATGCATTGAAACTAAGAATTTCCATGCGAAATATCAGTTTGCTACTCAAGCTGTTTCCGAATTACACCCCACTCCGTTTCTCCCCCTTTGGGGGATAGCTACCTTTTATGCCGTAGTCAATCTCTTTTAGGCTTTAAAGAATATGTGGGGAAAAATTGTTCGAATCCTTCAGAAATTGTATAGCGTTCGAACATACAGACTTCGAATTTTTTATATATATTATTTCTTTATAGATTGCTTGTATAACTTTCTAACTTAAGGGTAAAAGTTCGAGCCATTTGTGTACAAAATACGTTTGTATATTTAGCATTTGATCTGTAAGAGCATGTGCACTTTCTTTTTATTTTGAAATAGATTAATGCAATTGTTGATAGGTCAAAAGCTCCTATAACTTTCGAACTAAAAAGTCAGTCATTTGCTTGAAAAATAAGTTTTTGTGTTGCTTGTTCATGTCATGAAAATCAAAGTGTGTGAAAAAAAAAATTCTCATGAGCTTTTCATTTCCTCAACGTACTTAACACGTCACATAAATACGTGAATTTTCATTTCTTGTAATTTAATCGGTACAATATAAATGGTTTTACTATTCTATAGTTATTAGAATGCCTATACATTTTGTACAACGCTAACTTGGACGTATTTGAAGGAAAGAAGCTGTTTCTCAACAAGAATTCACATAGTTCTCATAAGCGACTGTGCTGCGCGCTATCTGCTACCTAGAACAACATGGCGTCCAGGTGGGAAGTTGCTGCCACTTAAGCGAGAGATGCAGGGACACCACTAGCTTGTACACACACACACACACACACACACACACACACACACACACACACACACACATATATATATATATATATATATATATATATATAGAGAGAGAGAGAGAGAGAGAGAGAGAGAGAGAGAG
>JAGDQP010027474.1:14142-24971 GCA_022664845.1 Lepisma saccharinum
GATCACAGTGAGAGCTTCGGCTCTCCTCTCCCAACCCGTCTGAGGAAAATACTGTTGATCTTACTGTCCCCAAGCACCGCAGTTGTTAGTGTTGTTAATCTATTTTCTATAAAATTATTTTTTTCTAATTATTTCCATAATGTTACACGTAGCTGCACGAAACTTAGCATCAACATCATTCGACATAATAAAAATACTGTGGGTATTCCTGTCGCCAAGCATTCCAGATGTCAGTGCTGCCGACCTTTTTTTAAACAATAAATTCTCAGATTGATCCTATGTCGTTGCATGTAGCCGCATCAAACTTAGCAGAAACGTTATTCGACATAATTGGAAAAATAGTGTACACTTGCTCGTCCCCAAGGACCTCAATTGTCAGTATTGCCAACCTATTTTTGCTCCCTCCATCTGTTGTGACTCGACAGCTGACTTAAGAATGATTTTATCTTACACGCCACACCGAGGGCTTTGGCCAGTATAATCTCTCCAAATTTTGAAAAGGGCTAAATGTTATAGCATAAGGTAGATGAAAACGCCTAATGGGGTTTTCTGTAGACATGCCTCCGAAACAAAAAAAAACTGGATAGTAAGACAAGGTTTTTCGGGGCCGTTAGGGCGTAAGACAAGTTTGAAATTTCGAAAAAGGGTCAAAATTAGGGTGATCAGACATAATCTTTTTAAGAATTTTATACTCTTTTGGAAGTTCAAATACTCTAGGGTGGCAAGACATACTATTCTTAAGACATACACTTTTAGACGTTAAAATATTCTTTTATATCCGAAAACATCTTCAATTACACTATTTTCCTTATCTTTATAACTTTCAACGCACATTGTAGTTGAATGCCTTGCAAATTTATAAATTCCGAAAACATTATAAAAGAAATATAGTTAAAAGTTAAAAAAATAATGTAGTCTAATGAGAGAAAGAAGACACTTACTGGACTTTCAAGTGCATTTTTAACTGTAAGCTGTGTCAATAACACTTAAAGTGCTGTGGCGTTTAGCAATTAGCCATTTTTGGAGCATGTACTAACTTTTAGAAGAACGCTAGATGAACTCTGTCTATGGCGGAAGATGATTAGATTATGACGTAGGCTAGAAATGTAAACCAAATAAAAATAGGAGTCAATAATTGTTCAATGAATGAGAGATGTCAAAGCAGCTACGGATTGGAATATTCATTTTTTTTTTTTTTTTATGGAAGGGAAGATAGTCTATAACAACAGCTGAAGTTTCTATTCTAGACTTGGAACTTCTGAGGACAGAATATAATAACGCTTTTCCATGTTATTTCTGCTTTATAAACTATAACGTTAGCAGTTAAAAGAATTCAACATTACCTTCGTACACTACTTCAAGAGTAGTTTGTTAAATTGACACCGCTTACGTCATTATGTGTCGAACTGTGACGTCATTTGTGTGACGATGTTACCCTGATTTTGAGCGCCTCTATTTCGGAAACTATGTATAATTTTTAATTTCTTCAACGGAACTTTACTCTTGATGTAAATAATCACCTCCGGAAGTTTGCACTATTATTTCAGGGACAGCCCCTGAAATAATGCCCTATGCTTGTTATACTCTTTTTTTGCAAACAAATTTCTTGTCACCCTTTCTTGTACTCTATACCCTTTCCTACCCTTTATATCCGATTATACTCTTTTCATTTTCTTCATAACTATTAAGATATTTTGAAGTTGAATGTCTTGAAAATTTGTAAATTCTGAATACATTATACTTAAACATCACTTAACCTGACGAAAGAAAGAATGCACTAGACTTTAAATTATATTTTAACTGTAAAGTAGTACCAATATCACTTCAATAGCTGTGGCGATATATTAATTGTTTCTAATGATCTTTGTAGCATGTACTGACTTTTCGAAGAACGTTAGGTTTTTGGGTCGCTGATTTCTCTGTCATGGTTTGTGCCGCTGCGTTTATGTGGCGCGCTTTCCGGTCGTAGTTCTCCCGTCGCGGGTTTTGGTCTCTGGCTCTTTTCGTACGTCTCTGTTTCTGCTCGTCGTGGTTTTTGTGTGCCGCGGTATTATCTTTCGCTGTTTTGGCTGTAGATGCTTTTGTGCATCGAGCTCTTTGAGTCGCTGTTTTATCAGTCGCTCTTCTTCGGGCGTCGGGGATTTTGTGTAGCTGTTTTCGAAAGTTACTATTTCTGTGGGTAGCGGTTTAGTTTGTCGCGGTTTTGGTCTGTCGGTTTTTGTGCGTCGCTATTATTGTCTGTCGCTGTTTTTTCCTGGCGCGGTTTTTGATTCTTGCTATTTTTGAGCGTCGCGGTTTTTGTCGTCTCTTTTTTTGTCTGCCGTTGTTTTCGTAAGTCCCTGTTTCGGTGCGTCGATGTGTTGGGGTCATTGTTTTGTGAGCCGCGATTTTGACGTCGCGGTTTATGGGTCGCTGTATTGTCTGTAGCAGATTTTATCGTCTATGTTATTTCCTGTCGTTGTTTTTGTGTGTCGCGGTTTTCGCCTTTCCCCGTTTTTGTGAGTCAGGGATTTACACCCCTATCTTGACTGTCGCAGTTTTGTGTGTCGCTATTTTTGCCTGCCACTGTTTTTCGATGTGGATATTTTGTGCGTCGCGGGATTTATATGTCGCTGTTGTCGGCTGTCTGGATTATGTATTTGTGCGTCTCGTTTATTGTTTTTGGTCGTTGCGGTTCTTGGTTCTTGCTATTTTTGTGCGTCTCGGCTTTTGTCGTCACTGTTTTAGTCTGCCACTGTTTTTGTATGTCGCTGTTTCGGTGCGTCGGGTGTTAGTGTTGCTGTTTCGTGAGCTACGATTTCGACGTCGCGGTTATTACTAGTCGTGGTTTTCGGGTAGCAGTACGTTGTTTCGCGGGTTTTGTCTGTCACTGTTTTTGTATGTTGTTGTTTTTACCTGTCGAGGCTTTTGGATGTCGATGATTTTTTGTGTCACGGCCTTTGCCCTTCGCGGTTTTTGTATTTTGCTGTACTGTGACTTGCGGTTCTGGTCTTTTGCGTGGTTTTTGTGAATCGTAGTTTTTATCTGTCGCTGCTTTTGTGCATCGCGATTCTTGTGAGTCCCTGTTTTTGCCTCTCGCGGCTTTTAGGTCGTTAGGTTGTTCGTTGCGCTTTTGTCATCGCGATTTTTGTCTCTCGAGGTTTTCGCTCGTCATTTTTGCCTGTCGCACCTTTGGTTTGATGCAGTTATTGTTTTTTAGCGATTATATCTGTCGCGGTTTCTGTCTGTCACTCTTTTTAACTGTCGCTATGTTTGTGCGTTGCTCTTTTTGCTTGTCGCTCTTTTTCTGCGTCAAAAATTTTGAGTTGCCGTTTTTGTGCGTTGCGGTTTTGGTCTGTCGTGGTCTTTTCCTGTCACTGTTTTTGGCTATTGCTGTTTTCTTCGCTTCGCTGTTTTTGTGCATCGGGGATTCTCAATCGCTGTTCTTGTCTGTCGTTGTGTTGTGCGTCGCGGTTTTTGTCTGTCGGAGATTTTGCCTGTCGCGGATTTTATGCGTCGCGGTTTCTTCCTATCTCTTTCTTTGCGCGTCGCGGTATTTCCCTGTCACGGTTTTTGCCTGTCGCAGTTTTGTATGTTGCTGTTTTTGCCTGTCGCTCCTTTTCAATATCGTTGCTTTTGTGCGTCGCGGGTTGTGTATGTCCCTGTTTTAGGCTGCCTCGATTATGGTCTGTCGTGGTTTTTGTGTGTCGCGCTTATTGTTTGCCGCTGTTTTTGCTTGTTGCAGTTCTTGGTTCTTTCTATTTTTGTGCGTCGCGGCTTTTGCCGTCCCTATTTTAGTCTACCGCTGTTTCCGTACGTCGCTGTTTCGGTGCGTATGGGTGTTAAGGTCCCTGTTTCGTGAGCCGCGAATTTGACGTCGCAGTTATTACTAGTCGTGGTTTTCGGGTCGCAGTATTGTATATCGCGGTTTTTTACTGTCGCTGTTTTTGAATGTGGTTGTTTTGCCTGCCGCGGTTTTTGGAAGGTAATATTTTTCTGTGTGTCACGGTTCTTGTGAGTCGCGGTTTGTGTATTTCACTGTATTGTGAATTGCGGTTTTGGTTTTTCGGACGGTTTTTGTGCTTCGCTGTTTTTGCCTCTCGTGATTTTGGGGTCGTTGGTTTGTATGTTGTGCTTTTGTCATACCGATTGTAGTCTATCGAGGTTTCTGCTCGTCGCTGTTTTGCCTGTCGCGTTTCTGGTTTGATGCAGTTTTTGTGTTTCGCCATTATGTCTTTCGTGGTTTTTGCCTGTCGTTCTTTTCGTGCGTTGCTGTTTTTGTCTTCGCACTTCTTGTGCGTCGAAGATTTTGAGTCGTTGTTTTTGACTTTCTCCGTTTTTGTGCATCGCGGTTTTTGTCTGTCCCGGTCTTTTGCCTGTCACTGTTTTTGACTATCGCTGTTTCTTTGCATCGAGAATTTTCAATCGCTGTTTTTGTCTGTCGTGTTTTTGAGCGTCGCGGTTTTTGACTTTCGCGGTTTTTGTATGTCTCTGCTTTTGCCTGTCGCTGTTTTTGCCTGTCGCGGTTTTTGTGTGTCGCTGTTTTCGTCTGTCGCGGTTTTTGTTTGTCACGGTTTTTGTATGGCGCTGTTTTTGCCGTTAGCACTCTTTATATGTCGCTGTTTTGTGAGTTGCGGTTTTTGTCTTTCGCTATTTTAACCCGTCGCTGTTTGTCTACATCGGTGTTTTGTGGGTCGCGATTTTTGTTTCGCTGTTTTGCCGTCGTTGTTCCGTCGGTACAACTGCTTAATCCATCGGCCAAAGAATTTTTCGAACCTGTTATATGAGTAATTTCAGTCATAATCTAAGAACAAGAAAAATCCAGCGAGCCTCCCGGAGAAGTTCTTAGAGGCTCGCAGGTAGTAGAGGGCTGCCTTATCAGTTACCACTTTGAATGTTGCCCGGTATAGAAAGTACTTGAAGGTTTTGAATACGTAATATGCTCTGGCAACTTCTAAATGAAGGATGCTATAATGTTTCATTCTGGGAATTAAGCGTCGACTACAAAATGCAACTGGATCTTCCCCATGCTGAGAACGTGCGCACCCCAAGCCCTGGTAGGAACTATCGATTAAACATAGTATGTTTTCTGGGGGTAAAGGGGACGATAGTTGGTGCCTTCGTAATCATTTGTTTCAGAGATTTGAAACAAGCATCACACATGTCAGACCACTTAAAATAAAACATTTGTTTCAGTAAATGCGGCTTCTGTGAGTCGAAATGTTATGTAAACTTGTAATGACAAAAGTTAAATAAATTTCAATTTCAATTTCAAAATGAAATAAGGATGCACAGTGCATCGCAAAATTGGGAATATGGCGACTGATGAAATTTAAAATTCCACAAAATGATTTCACATTTTTCTTTGTTTTGAGAGTGGGAAAATCAGTTATAGCCGATATGATTCTTCCTGAAATTTCCTCTGATTCCCCAGATACAATGTTACCTAGTATCTTTAGCTTGTTACAACTGATTAGATATTTCGTAGGGTTCAATCGGAAGTTCGCGTACCTAAGTCGGAGGGAATAGATCTCCAGTAGTAGTATGGTCTGAGACCATGATGATGATGATACATGGAGAATGATGTCATCCATATAGTGACTGAGGATTCAGAATGGTATTCCCTCGGTAACTATTATCATAAGTACGCTTAGCTGAGAGCTACCGGTCTTCAAACCCACGGGAAAGGCTGTATAGCGGAATTTGCCACAGGAGACTATGGTTAAGTCTGTCACGTATTTCGACTCTTCTGCATGAGGAATGGTGAAATAAGGCTTTGATAAGTCTAAAGACGACAACCATTTTCCTTGAAATATTTGCTCGTTTTTTCTATATTTGCATAGCTAGTTCTTATGAGTTTTATGAGCTTGTTTACGCCTCTCAAATCGCATAGAGAACGGTAAGATAACCCGTCTTTCTTTTTCATTAAAAGGATCGGCTTATTCCAGCTCGAACTGCGTAAGGATCTATAATTTTTGTTCGCAGAGTTTATCTAATTGCTTCCGAATTTTAGGTCTGAGGGGGACTGGTAGTGGAAACTTTTGAATTTACTGGAGGATTGTCCTCAACATCTATGGGGTGCTTCAGGAGGGATGTCATTCAAACAAGACGAAGACCAATAAAAATCATCCGCTACTTAAGAAAAAGTTTCCGCAGTTCTCTTTGCTCATTCGTGGTGACGGGGTTGCACTTGATGATGTTTGGATCCACCAAATGAGAATGAAATTCGTGTCGTTTGAGCATCTCTTCCTCCTGTTGTTCGTTGGCCGACATCCAAGATGGAGTCAGTATATTTGCCAATGAATCCTCCTGATCGTCCTCTGCAAAAGACGCTATTATTTCGCAGGGAACCGGTGTTCCAACTGTTGCATATTGGGGAGACATACTGTCTCCTCTGTTGTGTTATGAAGGACCATTCTAGAATGTTGACCTGAAAAAGGTGGGGGTTAAGCCTATGCCAATTGAGCTGAGTGTGTCTTCTGAGGGGTCTAAAGTTAATTGTTCATCCTTCCCTTGGAACTTCAAAGTCTTAAAAGGGACACATAATGATGCCTTAGATTTAAGCCTTACGTTTCTGGTAACTACGATCTTGGACTTGTCTGTTATGATCAGAGTTTGAAAGATACTATAGGGTACGGCGTAACAATTTCGTGCGGGACCCAAAAGGAGTCTGGTGCACATTCAAAGCGTGATAATGTTAATTCGTTAGATGTCAGGTCTATTTAAGCGTTTTGAAAGCGTAGGAAATTCAAGTGATAATCCCGTAATTTCGTTGTCTAACAAAGACTAAAAGATTGGCGAAACGACTTACCCTGTATATTCGTGCTCACTATCGCAAATTCGTTGCTGACTACTCGTAAATCGTAAATCTAGGACATAATGCGGGATGTAAAATGCTACATTGGGTTCTTCCGTCTATTAACATCTGGCATGGTTTGTTATCAATAATTACTGTTATGAAGCATAAATTGTTACGCAAGGTCATTGGAATGATAATTTCTTGGCTCCCATATCGTAGTCCCTTTCTGAGATGAGATTTCTCTAATTTTCCGAGTTTGAATTTCTATTGGTGTTGTTGTTGCCATTATTACCGTTCCCGCCCCTGCATCGACAATCCGTTTGATGTGATTTTCCCCTTGATAATTGTAGCAAGTGATTGGTCCTCTACTTGTAGGATTACCTCTATTATTACTCCTACCATTATTTTATCAATTACTTTTTATTACGGTTATTGTTGTTGTAACCCGACTTTGTGTTGACTTCAAATTGAAGTACCGGTTTGGATAATTTGGAGCATAGAGCATGTTGCTCGCCGGATTGCGTGGAGGTTGAGGGTTGTGCGGGCGCCTTAGGTATTTGGGACGCTTGTATCATGCTCTGAAGGCGCTCAATGTCCTTTCGGAAAGTGTCTAAGCTTGGATTTGTCATAGCTGTTGGAGTTACCGTAGTTGGCGTAACTAGTGAAAAGGGGGTCACGGGTGATGACGGTTGAGCTACAGGTGGAATGGGTTGTGCGAGCTGTTGCTTTAAATGTGGCGGAAAGGAGTTACTAAGCGTAGTCACATGTGCTGGGGGTAGATTGTCGGTAAAAAGTGTGGAGTCGTACGAAAAAGTGGCATTTGAGCTACCGTTGTCTTCAGCAATTGATTGAGTTGTTCCATTCATTCCCTCCTACGCTCCGTCGCTGCGTAGTAATTCTTATCTATGTTTTGTATTTCCAAAATTAACTCGTCTACTGTTGGAATTTTCTTGGATCCTTGATAAACAAATCGGATCTTAGGCCTTGGACGAGTCATTTTACCTATTAGTTATTAGAGGCTTGAGGGAGATGTGTTCGTATTAACCTTGATTTGCTCATTATGTAACTATACGTAAGCACTGCGATGACTTGTTTACGCGCACGTATGACTTCGTCAGATCTGAATAGGCAAGCAGTTCCTCTGAAGATGACAATGAATTGCTTCTTAATCTCTGCATATGTTTTCTCTGCAGTCAGCTGAATGCGATATAGTATAATGGTAATCTAATGCCCTACCCGTTAAGAAAGAAGGTAATTCACTTTTAGTTTTGTCATCAGTCCATTTGAACTGGGAAATCAAGTTGTCAAAAACTGTGGTAAACTTTATTTATATATAGGCCAATCTAGTAACTTTGGACTTCGGCCCGTCACGATTAGCCTTTAGCTGTTAAAATCCACATCCATGCCCCTGCCGGAACTCGAACTGAGACCATCGCGCTCGTGTTCTACCGCCGCAGACCGCTCGGTCACCTTGCCGGCATCAAATTGTCAAGCGAGAAGCAAAAATTATCAACAACACCTCGATCGAGACCCGAAAAAGTTGGAGGGGTACGCAGCTGGATCAGCTGCTCTTCAAGCGTCATACCTTAGGGGGAAGGTGCGTGTCTCGCATTTTATGTGGAGTAGAACTAGCCAAATGTTTCGGAAAATGAGTAGATAAATCCACAAACTCTAAAAATTTAGCTTTCAAATGCTCGTCCTGAACTACTTGGGACCTAGTTAAAATACGGGAACGAAAGATAGGTTTATTCCCATCTGGTGACGTCTTACACAACTAAAAATTAAAAATGCCATAATGCTTTTAAAAATAAACACAAACCATAGAAAACAGATATTACGCAGGGTGAGAGTGTGGGGCAAAACAAAAGGAAAGTTACTTAGTGCTGGAAATAAAAAAATGTGATGTTTACGCCATGCAAAAAGGTCGGGGGGAAATTTTTAGTAACAGAGCTTCCGCCATGATGGTCTTAGAACTACGTCCAGAAGTCTGTGTACCATCCCGGCACATGCCTGGTGTGACTGAGGGAACCTTGTTAAAAGCAGACGTACCCAGGTATGGTACTTTGTGGGCTAGAACGTAATCAGAGGTAGAACAGCGGGATATTGTAATATAAGAACATAAAAGATACATACTATATCAAAAAGGGGTGTTTATTGACCCATAGATTACAGGTCTAACCGAGTACGGACGGACAACCAGAACTCAATAAACCATCAAACGAGATAATTAACGAACATGGGCTCACTTACCCAATTGTCGGTGCCTCGTGGCGACTGGCGAGATTAGAACCCGGACCCTTGGGTAATGACGGGACTAGAACCCAAAGTCTTCTATAGATGGTGATGCAGCGATGACGTAGGTCAGTCGATCCTAGCAGGAGTGCTAGCTGAAGAGGTACCCATCAAAACACCTTTAGAATGGCTTCAAAGCGGAGTCGACAGGGCTTGGCTGAAATCTGGCAAGCAAGAGCAGGATGGCGGACAGCAGGATGAGCAGAGACCCGTGTTTTTTTTTTTTTTTTTCATTTTGGGACCCACCTTCCACCCCTGTCTCTATGCATTCTTTGCACAAAATGGGTTGTGCACTTCCAAGGGCGTGCAGCACGAGCAGTTGTTCGCTCTTCCCATTTTGGGACAGGCAGTCCCTAGAGATTCTCGGATTGCCGGTGTTCCGACAGTCCGAGAAGCTCCTTTGTTCCCTCAGTTTTGACCTCGGGTGGTGCGGGACGGACTTTGGACCAGGCGTCCAGAATGTTCTCCTGGTCTTTATTCCTAATTTTGGAATTTTTTTTCTTGGGGGGGATGCCCTACCATTATCTTTTATTTGCAATTTTATACAGAAAACATTTAACATATAGAACAACACACATACACACAAGGACAGCACAACATAGACGTCGACTCAAGATGGCTTCCTCTTCTTTTTCTGAAACGATAAGAAAAAGGGGGAGGGAAATGAAGCTGGACTGCAACGTAAGTATTACTGGAATTTTCTCACAAAGTTTTTGCTGGTCCGTTCTGTTTTTCCATTTCTGGTTCCCTTCCTCCTTTACTTACGAAGTTTGTCTTGTTCCTCAAGTCACCATCACATCACACACACAACACTTATAGGCTAATATATTTGAAAATGCTTGAATGTTTGTGTCCCGGATTCCAGGTCACTCACATTTAGTTTCTGTTTTATTTATTTTTTATATTTTTTCGCTTTCTTGTTTTAATCTTCTATTATATTTGGCCTCCCGTCACCACTCACACACACGCACACTACTACTTGAGCGTCTCTTGCTGCCGGATTCCTGCAGCAAGGCACCCACCAGGACACCGCTGGTTTCCAGCGGTCACACACTCGCTCACTATTACGCACTTTCACTGATCTTGATTTTGTGCACTATTGTTGATTTAGTTATTATTTTAATTTTTCTCTCTTTTTAATGGAGTTTTGTTATAGGTTTAGTTTGCGTTATGTATTTCAGTTTCGGATTGTTCTAGTACCCGGATTGTTCCATACCGCCTGCTGATAGCGAAGCTCACGCTCGTCGAACCGGCCGCGCAAACTCGCCTCGCCCGCGAGGTCCGCGTCACGTTTCCCTCCATGCGGTATCAGCTCCCTAATCTGTTTTCTATTGGTCAGCCTCTGGTCTTCGCCGCGCCCGGCCTCGGTCTCCTCCGGATATAAATTTCCTTCTGTGATACTCTGTTACTTTTTGGGTTATCTCCTGGAGAACAATCGCCAGTTCTGGTGTTCTCAGAACCTCAGCGATTTCTATATCCTCCAGGAGAGTTCTTTGTTCGCCAACCAGGTTTTCTGTTTCTTCGCATTTTAGCATTACGTGTTCCGGGGTAGCGACCGACCCACAGGCGCGACACAGGTTATCCTCCACTATATTCATATCCTTCAGTTTCTGCCTGAATGGGCCATGTCCCGTGAGGAAGTGTAACAGACCTCCCGTAATCTCCACGTCGAGCTCCATCCTGCCAACCACGTCCGGTATTATACTATATAGTCTTCTAGCTTTCGGGCATTCTTGCCATAGATGCTGCCATGCATTGA
>JAGDQP010027475.1:0-24971 GCA_022664845.1 Lepisma saccharinum
AGTGTACGTACGGTCCAGAGTATGTAGCATTGAAGTTGACTTGGAGTATGGCTTTTGCTGCATATTGTACTTGTTGCAGTATATGAGGTCTTAAGAACGGATGTATGTTTTGTAATGCCATGGTTATGAAGCCAAGCATTTGTTCTATTGTCACTGGTTGGTATATTGAAGTGGGTTGAGCTGATGTGGATGTAGTTTGATCTGTTTTTTCATGCGTTCTTACTGGTACTACAAGATGTGGTTTTTGTTCTTCAGGTGCTGGTTTTGCTTTACACTTGTAGCTGTAAGTTGGGTGTGGTTCATTGCATTGTGAGCATTTTGGTTGTTCCTGTAAGTTTGTACATTGTCGGGTATTGTGTGGCCCAGCGCAGAATCCACATTTCGGTTGTTTCGTACATTTGGCTGTCGTGTGTTCATTGTACGTTTGGCACTTTTCGCAACGTATGGGTTGTGGTTGAGTTGTTTGCGATGGTTCTACCCGGTGTCTTTTCCAGTATATCATAGCCCCGTTAGTTAGTAAGTCATCTATGGTTTCTTGCGATTTGGTGAGTACCCTTACCATGTAGGTTGGTCCTGCCTTGCACATGATGCGAATACATTTGATAATAGAATATCCTTCTTGCTGTAATTCGTTATGTATCTCATCGTCTGTGTATGATGGTAGAACTCCACGGATTACCACTGATAAAGCTGGTGCTGATCTAGGAGGCGGCATTTGTCTCGGTTCACGTTTGTCAAGCTGTGTGATCTTTGCGCTTTTCCCGAATATTTCAAATGAGCACTTGTCCCTAATAGTTTTCGGTAGGTTCGGGTGAGGAGATTTCAGAATGTAGCCGTTCCTAGTTGGGATGATTTGATTTATTGCTGCTCGTGGTATGTATTTAGTCAGCTGGAGAAATATCTGTTTGTTGTTTTGGAATTTTGTGTCGAAGTTTGATAGCAGGAAATTATAAATCTGAGGTTTGTTTGTCTCATTTTCATTTCCGAGTTCCATGTGCAGGTCGCTCTTATTTGAAGACTCACTCAGATTATGCTGTCTTTTGTTTTGAACAGGAGACCTTGAACACGATCGATGAGATCTACTTTGAATTTTCCGCTTTTCTATTACTGCTGATTGGTGAGGACCTAGTACGACTTGAGGAAGTCCGGTGTGCATAATAGGTATGTTAGATGCCAATGTTTCGTCCATTTTACGAGAGCCAGGTGTCGTCATATTTGAGATCAGTCCGGGTGCTTACTTGGTTGAACAATATGTGCAAAGTCACAACAGATATTAAAATGATATAAATTTTATACGTAACCAAACTCAGAGTCCAATGAATAGCTAAGGTCAGAATATTTGAGATAGAATTTTAACTAGCCAAAATCGATGTCCAGAAAATTAGCGAGGTCAGAATACAGGAGATTAAATCGATCCAAATCGTTAACCAAAATCAGAGCCCTTAGTAATAGCTTGTGTCACAATCCTTATACCAGTACCTTATAAATTATATATCTAATAAACCAAACTCATAAACCAGATAAATAGCTTATAACAGTAATACTAATAGTAACCCTTAAATAACTACGGAGTCGGTGTATCTTTTAATTGCTCAGCAGCAATAACGTTTTTTGACTGGTGTCTCCCCAGTAAGATGTTAGCGCGTGCGCGACGCCATAGTATATCTATATAGTCATATGATTTACTTTTCGTGCATTACAGGTTTTAAGATCTTTCTGTAAACAACATTTTTACAGTTTCAGAATTTTAGACCTGATTACAAACAACTATAATAATAATATAAACAGCATTTTAAATTAAACTCAACTTTCGTTCAATATCAAACAATACTGTTACTTCAAGCTGCTGTAAAACTCTGCTGCCATCTATTGAGCTCCAAACTTACTACATCTGTCTATGCATTCTCGTTATTTCGGATTTTACCAACAATTTTATAGTATTTTCGTGCATTCTTGACGTAGCTTTTCATTCTCATCTCTGCTGAAGTTCATATTTGGCACAAAATAGTTCAAAATTCAAAGAAATCACGAATAAAAACTGCTCAACACTCTACAACGCATGCGATAGCTGCAGCTTGACTCCTCTCCGAAGGAGTCGTTGCAACAGTTGCTAGCGACGCCATGCGTCCGACGCGCAAACCAAACCGGCTTCACTGATTTCCATTCAACGGGTCAATGCAGTGGCGCGTGCAGCAGTTGCTTGCGATCTTCGTATGCGAAAATCGCACAAACGAAACTGCACCTTTAACTAGAGGAAGATAAACGCAAGGCGAAAATGAAAAAAAATATTTGTTTAAATAGAGGATTAAAAATATACTTTCCTCTACATGCTGTTCCCGACATAGGCTATATGCATTACTTATCTGATGTACATATTAGTTTGCAAGATAATAAGTAATAACTTATTTATAAAATTAGTTTCCTTTCTGAAACAAATAACCTTTTAGCAAAATAAAATCATATGCATTTCATAATATAACAAAACCAACAATTTCTTCCTATACAAAAAAGATGCTCACTTCAGTTTTTCGCTAGCAAAGGTAAATGACATCTAGCGTCCTCCTCGTGAAACTCCAATAAATACAAAAATAATATAAACGTTAATCAATGGCTTTTAAAACCTTTTCCAGCCATTGAACTCTATTTAAAACATTTGTTAAACAAACAATAATAAATAAACTACTTCCTTTTTCTTCATTTAACTTTCTTAAATCAATTGAATTATTAACTCTTTTACTTCCTGAAGGATAGGGTCATATCAATGTAAGGAAATTTTCGACTTAAATGAATACGAAAAAATAAAATGCGTAAAAACTTGGTAAACTTTATTTTTATATGAGCCAGCCTAGTAGTAACTTGGGACTTCGGCCCGTCACGATTCGCCTTAGCTGTCAAGTGTTGAAAGCCACATTCATGCCCCTGCCGGGACTCGAATCCGGGACCTTCGAGCCGATAGCCTACCACCGCAGACCACTCGGCCATCCGGCCGGCTATGAAATGCGTAATAGAATTAATATAGAATAGGGTCTATATATATAACTTCTTTTTAACGATGTAGATCAGCCCCGCCATCTTGGTAAGCACGTTTTACTAATGTTATGCCTGTCAGAAATAGAATGTTCAAGTTCCGCTTTCACGAATTTGTCTTGGTGGTTATTTTGACTCTTGTATAGTTTTGGTTCGTGAAATTTCTTCAAATCTATAAGTATAATGTATTATTAATAGTTTGCTATGTAAATCACAATATGTTAAGGGGAAATTACACTGTTCGTGTGTAAAATATTGCATTTCTACAAAATAGCACGAGTCCAAGATAACATGACGAGAAACTAGGCGAAAACAGAAGTTAAAAATTATGCTCTTGAGAGATATAAGACCAGTGAAACAATTCCCATGTAAACCAATGGAAAGTGCGTACCAAGATGGCGGGGATGGTCTACATCGTTAAACTACGACAGCCTCACGTATTTGTGGAATATTGTAAGTAAGAATGTGAAATGTGAAAAAGAGATAAAGGCGAGAATAGCGATGGCGAAAGAGGCGTTCACTCTTCTGCGAATTGATGAACAATCCGAGAAGAAACGTACACTCTACGAAATGAAATAAAAAAGAAAAATCGATGCCTTTCAAATGTGGACATGGAGAACAATAGAATGGAGAAGCCAGCTGAATACAGAAGATGAGACATGAAGTGTTGAAGAGAGGATGCGAGAGGCGAACAATCCTGGAGACAATAAAGAAGAGCAAGAGGACATTGAATGCACAGAGAATGTGTACTGATGAATCCAATTGAATGTATGGTTGAGGGAAAGAGAGGTAGAGGAAGAAGACGAATCTAACTCCTTGAGAAGATTAAGGAAGATAAATCGTATGTTGAGATAAACAGGATATAGCAAGATCGGGATGAATAGAGAAGGCTTAGCTTACCTTCAAGGAACTGCTGCTCTCGGCGGAATACTAATGATGAAAATTTCTAAGTTTTCGGCACTTTGCCGAAAGTCAGGTCAGGTTTGCGTATAAAAATGGTATCGGTTAATACGGTTTGAGAATTTACTGTAAATTTCGAACACATTTTAATTTTTAAGCAAATTAGGAAGTTATTTATGTTTGGAAATTTCGTATTCTTCGGACTAATTTTCAGGTTTTTTAAATGTATTACATACCAGGCAAAATCCTAGAATTCGACAGATTGCAGACCCAATCAATATTTACGAAATAGTAATAAATAATGAAGTCACTTAAGTTTCAGGACTTCAATTAATTTTCATGTTTTGAAAATAATGTCGTTTGTGAAAATTGTCTTAGAATTTGACGCAGTTAGTGGAATCGTTTAGACCTAGCCACTATCTCGAAGAACCTACAGACATGAATGATGGAAAGTAGGAAAGAAAGCGACACCCTAAAGAGACCGCTTAAGTGGTAGCACAGTCTAGTACTAACTAAATAAAGCAACTAGGAAACAACAATTTTTTTTTAGCCTAGGAAAGAAATATACATTATTACTTAGAAATAAGTTTATGCGCTTTTTTAAAGAAAATAATTTAAGTTTCATCTGGAGTCGAAAATTGATAAGGATTTTTCTACTTGTTGGTCACTACTCTATATCTCAAGGATGATATTTCGTCGGTGGATTCTTTTATTGAGATTTCAAAGATAGTACACAAATACCTGTTGCAGTGGTGATAGATTCCTTTTTAATCAATCTGCTGTTGAGCAGTAATGACTAAATCAGTGTTCGATTTGTAGCGAGGGATGGATGGAATTTCCACCTCTCTGCAAAACTCTTCCCTGGCTCTGCTTTCTGAAATATCCTCCAAGCCTGAGATATGAACGGATAAAAACGGTATTCTACTTTCTGAGAAAAAATCCCACCCCCCCTTCTTTCTCTCTGGAAATTGTACAAATCGGACACTGGACTAAATGACGTTAGTTCTTTACTGTGCTTCAACACGAAATTCAATAGACGCACACATAGATCATTCCTGCTACATTTATTGTGTATAAAGAAGGATATCGCATTTGCTATATCCCGAATAATGTTAATGAAAACGAATACGGAATTTAAAACCAAGAATGGGTAACCGTCCTGAACATGTATAGAATTAAAGAAAAAAAAACCGTTCTGATCAAACAAATAAATATGGTCTAGCAACAATAAGTATTCACATATTTAAAAAAAAATATTCTGTACACTTGATAAAGACTACAGACGTAGTCGAAACGTTGTGTTGTGCTTTAACAAAGCGTATTTAATAAGCAGTTAAATAATAAATTGTATTTCTAACATCGAGTTGTAAATTTTTTATTTTTATTTAGTAAATTTGTTGTTCATGATACTCCATAACAAACTAAAATTATTACGTGACATAAAATATTTACTGCATATAATTGGTTTACAAGACCAGATTCCTTTATTACACTTCCAGCAGTTTTTAATTTACACTTTCGAAAGAGAAACAAGGCTTGAGAATGTAAATTTTAATATGCTCAGGAGACTACAGCAAAATACTTTCTAAAGAATTGAGTCGTTACTTGTCAAAATAATAACAAAGACAAACGATGGCTTGACTTCCTATTTAACAGTGACAATGTTCATCTATTGACCACGTACGCAGTATACACAATACTTGAAGAGTAACGGGAGAAAACAAGAAATGTCACAAAACGGGTTTATTGAGAAAATCAAGTTTGAGTACCTTAATCGCTTGACAAAGGTAATATTGTCTCCTGTGGTCATTAAGAAGTGGTTTCCTTCGCTCTTTGACAGTTTTGTAGTTTCAATTTTCCGCAACAGAATGAGTTATACAGCATAAAAATTGCTAGAACTGGACATTCCTTGTTTTCTCCCAATACCCTTCACTGTAAAATACAAAACTGAGAAAAGGAGTAAAACGTATACGAAATAGCAAAAATTACAAATTCAGTTAGTTTGGTGATTAAGTTGCTACATGAATATCAATTTAATTTCCCGTTAAAAACCGTAACGTAAGTTAGCTGTAGGCAAAATGAATAGTCTAAAATTTTAGCTGTTGATAAACTTACATATTGACAAAATTATTACTGGAGGAAACTTGCCTGTCAACAAACTGAGTTGTTGACGAAACGTACCTGTCGACAAAATTAGCTGTCGACGAAACGTACCTGTCGACAAAGTGATCTGTCGACGAAACGTACTTGTCGACAAAGTGATCTGTCGACAAAATGAGCTGTCGACGAAACGTACCTGTCGACAAAATGAGCTGTCGACGAAACGTACCTGTCGACAAAGTGATTTGTCGACGTAACGTACTTGTCGACAAAATGAATTGTCAACGAAACGTACCTGTCGACAAAATGATCTGTCGACACAGTGGTGTCGACAAGATGATCTGTCGACAAAATGATTGTCGACGAAATGAATGCGACCGCTTGCGTCTGCCAAGAGCAGGTTTTCTACGCTGATCCTCATGAAGGCCTATCTAAAGAACATCATGACTCAAGACAGGCTGTTCCCTCTCAATCTTCTATCTACAGAAAACGACCTTACATCTATTTGGGATTACAGCGATTTGATTGAAGATTTCAGTGACAAGTAAAGTCGCAGAATTAGCCTTTAAAAACTGTAAAATATTTGTCTTACTATTGTAAAGTTGTACTTGTTTAGTTAGATTCGGATTCCTAATTATGAAATACCATACTTCATTATATCGAGTTTATTTGATATAAATCAATACCTCAATTCCCTATAGAAAAATTCTTCAGATCACATTCACCTTTGCGGAAAAAATATATTTTTGCACACACACACACAGTAACAACATATATACATATTGTTAGTTAGTCTGATTTCGAGGTGCCCCGTGAAGATTGATTGCCCAGAGACCGACAAAGGCTAGAGACGCCTCTGAATACACGGCCCAGTCAAGTCTTAGAAACATGGGAACGGATGAATACAAGGCACACGTTGATGGTATTTGATGATGGGGACACCAACACAGTTACTACAGCAAACGAGTAACCTCAGCAACGCACCACCACTGTAGTACAATACGTAAAATGGGAACCTACCTTCAAACACAGAGAAGCGCAGATCATACTTTAAACATTGTAGCGGCAACGACATATCAGTGCAATAAAAGAACACACAACACGGAAAGGAAGAAAGAAAAGTCACATGAGATACAAACACACATGATGCTAGCGCGATAGACAAACATACAACACGGAAGAAGCAAGAAAACTCACATAGAGACACAGCACGCATGATGTTTTTAATACAAAATACAAAACCACGAAAAACAGAAAAAGCTGTGCTACAATATTATAATGATGAAATAATTTGTTATTCAAAAATTGCTTCTATAAAATTAGCAATGTTATGCAGAAAAGCAGGTTTTCCCGAAACTAGTTCACCTCACACTGAAAGGGAACAACTGTATCGTAATAAGAAAAAAAAGTCCTCGTAGTACAGTAGATTTGAAAGGATTGTGCTTTTAATGATAGATGTATGAGACTTACCGCATGGATAGTGCATATTATTCTGAAGATTTTTAAGATATGGGGCCATCTCAGATTTTTTTATTATTCATCTCACAAATGGTGGCCCGTACAGAAATTTTGAAAGAGTACAAAATGAAAGATAATATATTTTTTACCCTTTCTGAGTTACTAATATCATTTTTCACCTAGAACAAATGGCTACAAAGTTATTACCGGTTTAAAAGTTGTAACTTTCAACCCTTTACAGGAAAACGAATTTAAAAGTTTCGACACTTACGCGAAAACGGTACAAGATACAAAAAATCACAGTGCACAAATTAAAGATCACAAAATTTTACACAATTTTGGTTCACTTCATTTCTTTTTATACGACCCATTTTTAGCTAGAATTTGCATGTCTTTCCAGATATCGTAATTTAATTTTTTATCTTTTGATTCTTGTTTTGTCATGAACAACAATTATTCCGGAAATACACTGTAACCAATAACCGTGAAAATAAGTGCCTCCTGCCATGAAAATGATACGGTTAACCGTATTTGTAGAATAATGGTAGGAGACAATTTTCCTGTTATACTACTTGTATCGGGCATGCGCATTGGAGAAAAAATCACAATTGCGTGTATTGACGGCGCGTCGATTTGAATGTGTGTGGTTTTCGAGTGTGATATATTAATATTGTTTGTGTTGAAGATATCTAAATATTTAAAATTAAGAAAGGTAATGTATGGGAAAGCAACATGTTAACTTGTGAACGTTATGCGGTAAAAAACAAGACTTTAGTTGACTATGTGAAACGCATTTTTTTTTCAGACCATTCCCCGGCCCCAAGAATACACATGGAAAGACTTCCGGTATGCTCTCGCGTTTTTTCTTCAACTCCCAGCTTAGTCCAGTGGTTAATGCATCGAGAAGCTGATCCGGAGGTCCCGGGATGATTCGACGATTAGACGTGCAACTGAGAACATCTAGTGCTGTGTGGTGTGGTGTGGTGTAGTGACTATGTGCGTTGAAGAGATAAATTGTGATAGACATTTTAGTACACATTAGACATTTTGACATAAATACACTTACATCCATATAACACACATATACACTACATATTTCCTTACACGTATATAATTTTCTGTTGCAGTTTTCTCTTTTTGACTCCCCATGCATCACGTATACATCGTTTCCCCATTTTCTCACACCTCTTTATAGAGGTGGCGAGCCCATGAATCACGTACAATAGTTTATTACTATATTCTATTCTTTATCACTTTTAATATATTCATATTTATAACTTTTTCACGATTATATTCATTGATTTTTATTAATTCACACATCTACAATTTAACAGGCTAATAGTCTAAACAGGCTCAGGTCTTATTCGCTCCGAGGAGCGTTTTAGATTAGATTAGATTAGGTCCCGGGATCCAATCCTGGCGTGGTTACTTTTACTTTTTTTTTTTTAAGAAAATTAACTTTTTTGTTTTTTATGTATATACGCATTAGGAAATTTAATACAAGTAGTGATTTAATATATCAAATAGAGACCACTAACAGCTAGGAACAGGAGTTTATACATACGAGCGATATTATTTTGCTACTAAATATACGGTCAGCTGTTTTTATTAAAAAGAAAACGGTGGCCTGTACATTTTAGGGTAACGGTTGGCAGGTAGAGTTGACGGTAATCGGTAAGGCTTAAGGCTAAATATTTTACTGTGTAGTTCGGTCTAAAAGTAACCTGAAAAGCATATGTGGTGAACGTGGAGGGGTAAATGCTTGGGGAAGAGAAGTAATAATATGCGATGCTTTATCACTCGCTCTTCTTTCTTCACAACAGACTGCCTCTTATAGATGGAATGTCTCTAATAAATATTATAATAAAGATATTTATTTATTTATTTATTTATTTATTATTAAGTTTCAGATACAGCTTGAGTTGCCATTTTACACAGAAACAAAATAACAATGCAACAAACTAAATAACTTCACTACAAACTAAATAACTTTACTACAAACTAAATAACATGAAATTAAATTTTAAACAACACATAACACAGCAATTGATATAAAATCATAACGATTATACTACACAAGAGGAATAACTCACATATTTGTATTTAGCGTTCGATGGAAAGTGTGTTCAGATCCAAAAATATCAATATTTGAATCAAGGTTATTGTACATAATTACTAGACTATGGAATAAGGAGCGCTGCAGTATACTTAGCCTAGGCGTGGCACAATGAAGGAGGTTATTATTTCTGGTTATTCGCAAGGGAACACGGAAGTAAAATTTAGATATCAACTCTCCAGTTCTAAGATTACCGTTAAGTATCTTGTATAAATACATCAAATCTGCCAGCTTGTGACGAGAAGAGGGTACGTGGAGACCAAAAATTTGAAACAAGACTGTTCATTGGATGTTAAGAATACGTTGGGGAGAGAGTGAGTAAATGGTTGGTACTTTGGAAGTGGAAGAAACATTGAGATGAAGAGAGAGCAGATCTGAATTTCACAACAAAATGATGACTGATATTCAACTTTTCGATACTTTATACGCGTGTAAGATATATTCTTAGTCTATCGCAACTGTTTGAATCGAAATAAGATCGTCAAACAAGTGATTATGCATACAATAAAGAGAACGTAAAATACAACTGAACAATTAAACCGCACTGATTGAGTGTCGGCCAATTACATAAAATAGCTTATAAATTTTCAAAGTAATATATAATGCTCTAAATAATGAATACAATCTGATAAGTCGATTTTAAAACTAGTTTGTACTAGTGAATTTATTATTACTCAAAAATTCTCTATATCACAAAGAATAAATACTCTTAACTCTCTTTCTCACAAACCTGGTGACTTAAAACAAATACAAGGAAATGGGTATGCTGACGCTGTAATACATACAACGCTATATTCAATAGCTTTCAGTTCCCAATTTACTTCTACAATGAACGCCTTCATTAATTACAGATTTACTGCGTTTCGACATCGTGATTCGTTACTCCACTACGCAAACATAAGCGTAACATACAAAACGCAGTTGAAATACATAATATAAACAGCCTGAAGAAGAGAACCTGATTGTGTAAAATTTTGTGTTCTTTATGTCCTGTGTATTTTTTTAAAATTAGTTTTCGTATCTTGTACCATTTTCGCGTATATGTCGAAAAACTCTTTAAAACTAGTTTTTCTGTTAAGAGTTGGAATTTACAACTTTAAAACTGGTGATAACTTTGTAAACGTTCGTTCTTGGTGAAAAATGGTAATAATGACTCATAAAAAGAATATTGTCTTTCATTTTGTACTCATACAACATTTCTGTACGGGCCACCGGTTGCGAGATAAATGCAAACAAAAATGGGGGGATATATTGTTTCAAAATAGCGGCCGATTCCGAAAAAAATTGAGATGGCCATATATCTTAAAATCATTAGAATAATGTGCACTATCCATACTCTGTCACATGCTTCTATCATTAAGGCACAATTTAACCAGATATTTCACCTATCTGCTGCACTATCGTTGCTAATTTGCATGAAAAAATTGTTATGATTCTCTATTTACAATTTTTCATAACATGTACAATGTGATCACGCATATCTACCAATATATATCTGCGAGATAATGTTGAAAATTATCAAATCACTTTTTCTGACAACAAAGGGAACATATTCCATTGGGGATGTTTTTTTTAATGTAGCCCTATCACAGTGATAGTTTTCTTACATTTTCAATCTAGACTGCATTCTTCTGACAAAAAATCAGTAACACTTACACGTAGCAGGACTCGAACCACCAATTTCTGCTAGCAAAGTCATCATGTAACGGATTTCTGCCACCCAGCCGGCTGATAGTGAAGAACATTTTAAAAGATATAAAACTGTATGCAAATTTTGACTCCTAGTTTCGAAATAGGCTAAGTATTTTAGATATTTACATTTAAATGGTAAACTACCACCAATCGAAGCCAGATCCCAAACTTCACTTCACAGCTCGGGACCTGTCGTTGTTACTTATGAATTCATAATAAATGAAACTTTTCCCTACATGTAACTATACGTTTATGTATACAAAAATAAATCTTCTCCTCAACTTAAAATGATTTTATCCCCTTTCATCGGTAGGGTCGCTACTGTCACATTATGTAGGAGTCACTAGAAGTTTGGCTCATCGTATTCTTAACGAATTCAAGAATAAAATTATCTATATAGCCTGCGTATGTACGTCTTACACCTACCATCTTTGGTAAAAGTGTTTTCTCTACTCAATGATATGTTAGAAAAACTACTTTAAAAAATGCATTCAAAGTGTGAATACATGAGAGCAATTTTAATAATGTCAGAAAATAATGTCCCTAAGCAAAGGAAATAGATTTGTTGTACAAAAAAATGACGAATAAAGGCTTATTATTACGAAAACCCGCAGCTGAATTGGCCAATGGCCGTAGCTCAGGAGGAAAAGGATTGGCTTTTCATACGGAAGGTCGCGGGTATGCACTTATGGACCTCTCATTCTCGCTCAGATTTTCAATTTTTATCATTGGTCGCAGCCACGCAAATGCTGGGATATCTTAAATAAGGCCAGGACCGATTTCTTCTCAATCACATTACTTACTGGATGTCCCTAACAGCTACGAAAATAGAAAAGTGAATGTGAATTACTGAACCTGTGCGGCTTTTGCTATCAATACAATTCTTTATGTTGAATAATTACTTTACTTACTCTATGGCTTACGGAACACGCAAGTTCATCGTCGCAGTAACAAACGATCGCCATCGGGTTCTATCCTGGGCAAAATCAAGCCAGATTTCATAACATAAACCTACTTCTCGAAGATCCCTCCTAATATTGTTCTTCCAACGTCATCTCGGTCTACCCAACGATCTCTTTCCATCTGATTTTCCAACCCGTTTTTCTTCCAACTGAGCTACATAGCCTGCCCACCTTAGTCGTCACGATTTCATTATTCTTACAACATCGCGTTAGTCATATAGTCCGTTAAATTCTTCATTATGTAGTCTCCTCCATTCTCCAGTCACCTCTTCCCATTTCGGCCTGTATATCTTTCTCAAACCTTATTTTCAAGCACTCATAATTTATGTTCATCTGTTAGTGTCGTACTTCAACTTTCGCAACCGTAAAGTATTACCGGCAGAATAACCGTTCTGTGTATTTTCAATTTCAACTTTCTTGTTATTAATCGCGAGGTTCGGAGTTTCAGGACTGAAAACTAAACTACTTTTATTTATTCCGTTACCTAGTTTTTGTTTGTTACATATGCTCCCAAGTATTTAAATTTGTTTACTTTCCCTATGTTCTCATTTTTAATTGTTCTGTACCTATTTCCGTTATTCCCTGTGTTTCTCCTTGTTATAATGTATTTTGTTTTCTGTATTTTTACCTGTAGATCTATCTAATTGCACGCTTCTATTAAGACATCGGTGTTACTTTGTTGGGACTCTATATCTTCCCCTACTAAATCTACATCATCCGCGTATACGAACAGTTGATTCAAGCCATTCAACGTTAGTCTCTTTTTGTCCACTTTTATTTTTAAAATCGCATATTGTAAAGCAAAGTTAAACAGTAATGGTGACAAGGCATCACCATGTTTCAATCCGTTGCGAATTTTAAAACTATCCGACATATTATTACCTACCTGTACTCTGCTTACGGGGTCGCTGAGACACATCCTCACGAGTTGAACAGGTTTGTTCGGAATTCCAAATTGTACCAGGATACTGTTTAACTTTCTCCTTTTCAAATAATGATAAGACTTCTTAAAATCAATAAATAGCTGGTGAACCGTCCCATTGTATTTCCATTTCTTCTCTAAGATTTGCCTCAAGGCGAAAATTTGGTCCAACATGGATCTATTTCCTCTAAATCCACGTTGGTAATCTCCAATTATTTCATCTACGTACACACTTAGGCAAGTTAGTAGTATATTACTCAATACCTTGTAACATGTACGGAGTAACGAGATTTCGCGGTGATTATTACAGTCCGATTTATCGTTTTTTTATAAACCGCAACAATTATTAAGATTTTCCATTTCTTAGGAAGCTCCTCCTTCCTCCATATAACGTTCATCAATTTATGCAGTTCCACAATTATTGTTATTATTGTTGTTCCTCCCGCTTTAATTAATTCAGCTGGCATATTGTCTATTCCAGGTGATATGAAATTTTCTAATTTCTTTATCGACATTTCTACCTGGATCTCACTAGGTTCGGGTATCGACGGTTTTGTGGTATGTATTTCAAAGTACTCTTTTTGTTCTGCGTTGTGTACATTAAGAAGTTTGTCGATCTTTTTCACACATCGATAATTTTAGTCGGATCCGCCTGAAGGTCTCTGCGTTCATTTATAATCATCCCTAACCTCGGCTGGTAACATTTTCTTCACGCTAAAAAATGTAAGGTTATAGTAACCATATAACACGATTTTTCATAGTTAATTTTCGGACAGCAATGCTATGGGTTGTAAATACCATAGACTACAATTATTGTTAATTGTGACTATGACAATACATATGGTTAGGTGTATTGTCATAATTACACAACTGTTAACAATAGTGTAGGGTCAAATTCTTGTTTCTAGTTAAATTAACAAGATATTTTGTAAGATTATGGTTAATTATACAATATTGTATAGTTGAATTAACTATGTGGGGAATCACGTCAGACCATACTACATAGTTACACATTAACTATGCAAATATTGTTAGAAGTTGACGATATTTTATTGCTGTTGTGTCGATGTCCTCCGGACAGAGTCAAATTAACATAACATTGCCAAATTTCTTGTTGGCGAAGTTTGGTTTCACTATTAGTATACGACTATTACATTATACACACTGGGGATATAAACATTAGCAAATATATTATGACTAAAACATCTTTCATCACATTCAAGGATAATACCATACAAATAAACCATGAACAGTAATCGTTGATTACAGACTCAGATTCCAGATTTATCACTATTCTTGTTGTCTGACTTTTCAGAAATATTAACTATCGCAGCGCCATCTCTTGAGCACCGTTTAATCACATAAGCACAACATTACTGCATATTGCGAAATTACTTCAAATTATGTAAAATTGTACAGTACATTTATTCTTCGTAATCATAGCATGAATACTCATGTCATAATCTAACATTAGGCCATAAGAAATCCTTCATCATCCTTAGCTACAGTTGTCTAATTTCTCTCGATTCGAACAAACAATATGGCTTCCAAGCACACAGAGCCCCCCCCCAAAAAAAAAAAATTGTAATATTAAATATACTTTTGTCATTTTCTGCGCATGCGTATCCAACAACCATGCTGTCTGGTTCGAACAGCAAGAAATATATTGTCAAACTTGTAGGTAAAGAAGGAATATCGTAAAATCAACCATACGTATGACTATACAAGAATACAACTTAGCACAAGAGTATCGTTACCGTAGCACAATTATGGTTACCATAACTATAAAAATTAACAATACAGTTTAGCAATGCAAGTATAGTTGGATTTACCAGGGCTTTTATTTACAGTGTTAACGAGTTTACCCCTTTGTACAGATCTCGTATGTTATTTTTCTTCCCGTTTTCCTCTATCTCCTGAATCTTCTGCTTCAGATATTCTACCTTTTTGTTTCTGAACCCACGTCTGGCGTTGCGTTTCACATTACTGTTGTGGTTGGTATTTGTTTCGATTTTATTATTTAGCCATAGATGCCTTGCTTGTTTCCGTTCCTCATGAAGTTTAAGGCACTCTTCATCAAACCAAGGGCGTTTTGTTTCTTCTCACCTACACGTTCGTTCGCTGCGCCCTTGATTGTATCACGAATTGTCTCCCACATCTTACTTATATCAATTTCATTAATAATTTCATTTTTATTACTACTAGAGTTGACTAAGATTTCGAACCTATTCGAGACTTCCTGTTGGTGGTCTGCTTCTACGCTTGGATTATCTAATCGTTTAACCTCGAATTTATGTTATTTTGATTCTTTGGTTTCTCTGTTCGCGATGCATAACTTTTCCCTCACTTTCGTGATCACTATTTGATGGTCGGTGTCACCTTCCACTCCTCTGTAGGACCTAACATCCATTATGTTGGGCTGTCTTCTTTTATCTGCTAATATGTAATCGATCTGGTTGCGGGATTTGCGATCCGGAGATACCCATGCGTATTTGTGTATGTCTTTATGCTGAAAGTATATGCTGTTTACTAGTAGGTTTTTCGAGATCCAGAAAGTTATCAGTCTTTCTCCATTGTTGTTGGTGATTTCGTGAAGGCTATATTTCCCTATAGTTGGTCTATATTTTTCTTCCCTACCTACCTTAGCGTTGAAATGTTGAATGCAGTAAAATTAAATATAGATCTTCCCAAATTCCGTTACCACCCTTAATATCTATAACCGTAAAGCAGCCAGAAGAATCATAAGAAGTTGTGTAATATACATCATGCTAAAAGCTAGCTTTTCTTAAAATGTTACTTACGACTCTCATAACATGGGCACATACAAACCTAAAAGGGAATTATAAAACATTTAATTATATTTGTATTATCAGTCTTATCTTATTCTTATATCTATATTTGTATATTTACTTTTTCTTTTTACATTGTATAGTATTAACTTACATATATTACGTATGCATTACTACTGCACTTGAATTAGCTATGTTAATTTTAAATTTGACTTTATATTGTGATGTATTTCTCTTGTGTTTAGTATATATTGTGTTTATATTTTGTTGATAATATTTAGATTAGGGACTGATTATGTTACTAAGCATTCCTGGTAATGAAAAAAAAAACTAAAACTAAATTGTAATTTACATTTTACAGAATACCATAACAGGTCATACGCCCGTTGTATTCTTCCTAAATAAATAATTTGATTATGATTTGAATGTTTATAATTCCACAGCCTTAACTTTCACGTTGATGTGGTTGATTCGAGACGGGTAAATGCCATAGTGCTATTACTTGCAAAAACACGTTAATTCCCATATTTCCCATGCAGAGTGCACAGAAATGAACAAATCTTGGGTTAAATGTGCCCTTAAACCACAAAGAAGTGTATGTCTTTCACAGTGTAGCTTTGATTTGGTAATATTACTGTAGTCAAAATAAGAAGGAAAATGGCTGCTATCCAAAACGTCCTTATATACTTGATATCCAGTATTAATGAATAGCTGTTAACCATGGTGACTGTCAAATGGACTCTATGTGACTACATTCTGGCCATTGCATTACTTGTAAAGCTGTCATCCAGTTCAGTTATACACTATGTTGTGTGTGGTGGTATGCTACGTCTCAGGAATTTTGATGTTCTCTAAAAGTACTACTAATTGTAAAGTATTGGTAGTAACCATTCTTCCAAATTCAAATTAAAAGGAGTGTTTACTTTAACGTATTTAATAATGTCTATATTGCTAAGCTCTTTGATTTCCTTCAAGAGCTCTAATATTATACAGTCATCACTAGCAGGAACTGAACATGTTCATTTTTCGGCATTACAAAATACTTTCAAGAATTAAGAAAAATATGATCCCACTGGGAAATCAACTTGAAACTTGACGTAAATAAAGTAAATGCATGAGTTATTCTCCAGAAATTATTGCTGTTTTTTTTATTCGAATTTTGAAAATAAAGCTGATACAAATTACAAAATATTGCATGAAAATTCTACAAAATAATTTTCATTTAAATTTTAAATTTTTCTAGAGTATGTGTTAGTTAATCAGTTAATTTTCGCTTCAAGCATGAACAAAAAATTTATTACGTTTTAGAAAAGCCATCTCTACAAGTAAAAAATCAGTGAAGATAAGAAATCTGAAATATGGGCTCATACCTATCTCATAAGATACATAAAATATTCCAAATTTGGAAGTTATCAATGATGGTAAGTTAAAGGTTTGATCCGAAATGTTATCGCTTGATATGAAATAGCCTCAATATAATCAAGAAATAGATTATTACCTATATAACACTGTTTATTAAAATTTACCTTCGATAGCTGTATTTAGTATAGTGCTTAACTTCATATGCCATGTCAAAGGGATTCTAACAAATACAGCTTTTAGAATTTTAAACTCAGACAGAATATATGAAAAGATAAAGAATATACAGTTCCACTAAATGATAAAAGTTATATAACTTGAAAATAAATTTCAATATCAAATATTTACGTGAAAGAAGTTCATCCCTAGCTCCTCGAACAATTTCTTATAAACTCGACGATTTCCGTAGTTTATATAGCTATCTCTGCTTAACTTTTAGTTCCTATTTTGTAACTACATTTTAATTTTAAGTCCAGCTCTCTAAGAATATGTAAAATTGAATTCAGATATAATCAAAGAACAACAAAAAAGTATTAATTTCTGCTTTCCACTGCGTATAGCAATGAATAATTCGTTTGAAGCCCTAATTTCCAATGGTGAACAGCATAATTAGTTAGAAATATATTCTTTTCTATAACGTAAATATCTTTCAGATGTACAAAAGTAAAAATATTGAACATGTCCATACTAAACTAGCTACAGTATGAAAGTTTTTGAAGAGAGTTTTGCCATTCTGTGATCTTTTTTCAACTTGTTTCTTGTCCACTTTAACTGTCTACCTCGTCTTGTCGTGAAAAATAATTCCGTTTCTTTTCTCCTTCAACTGTAGCCAATTTGATGTTAGACTGCCACCTAAACTTAATTTTGCTCTTCTTCCATGTCCCTTTTGTCAAATGGATGGGTTTCACATACGCGACCGCAATTTCAGAAATGGGTACTAAAGCAAATCAAATTAGGTGCTAAGGTTTATTTCATTACACGATGAACCAGCTGCCAACCTCGACGTGCGGTCAAAGGAGTATTTTGTTTCTGACTGTGTGACTTCTCAAATAGTTATTGCTCAGAGCATAACATATACTTCTCTTCCTAAAAATAAAAAAATAAAAATAAAATAAGAATACCTTTACTCACATCATGTGCAGACTGACGGTTGGTTATTGATTGCATTTTTACGTTATCAATATTCATGTTTTGTTTAATTTCAATCAAAACTTTTGCATTAGATAGATCTGTTTCTTTTTATTTTAGTAATAAAGTGCATATTTTCATCCCCAAACAGGAAGTTTTTCTCATCACAGACGCTAGTCCATATGGGGTGGGAGTGCAGCTATGCAACAAAGATACGGATAGTAGATTGAACACAGTTGCATGTGCTTCGGCAAAATTTACTTCCTGTGAACAAAATTACTCACATTTTGAAAAAAAGCTTTGGCTTTAGTATATGGAGTATGCAAATTTCACAAATATCTCTATGGTAGACCTTTTACCGTTTTAACGGATTCTATACCTGTAACTATGATCTTCGGGGAAGAAAAACCAATACCTTCTTCTGCCCATCCATGGTTAGTGCGATGGTCATTGTTTTTATCGGGTTACACCTACAAGATTATATATAATAAAAAGCTCCAGGTAGCCTATTGTTTATCTAGACTACCTTCAGAGGATACAACCGGAGATGCCGATAGTTCACAATTTTATGTTCTAAATGTTAGAGGGGATGCATCTCAGTTATCAGATATTCAAGATCAAATACAAAATGATCCAATATTAAAACAAATTTTTGACTGGACAATAAATGGTTGGCCTTCCTATTTACCAAAGAATTATCAGGCAAATACATATAAATATTATTATAGGAATCGAGCTGAAATAAATGTTCAATAGTTGCTTGTTTAAGGGTTCAAAATTGATAGTACCTCCAAAGATGAGAATGTTTCTACTTCAGTCTTTACATACACATCATTTGGGTATTACTCGTTTGAAAGAAGTACTTAAATCCTACTATTGGTGGCCCCAAATGCATACTCAGTTAGAATCATTCATAAACAACTGTTATAATTGCCAGGTGCAACATCGTCAGCCACTACATGTGCATTTCTCCAAATGGCAGCAGGCACAATATCCTTTTCAAAGAATTCATATTGATTTCTTTGATTTTGGTGGATCTAAATATCTACTAGTTATAGACAGTTATTCTAAATGGGTCCAAATAATGTCTGTGAAAAGCACATCAGCACAGGAATCTATAGACAAATTGCAAAGCATGTTCAATGTTGTGGGTTTACCAACAGTAATCGTATCGGATAATGGTCCACCATTTTCAAGTGGGGACTTTACTAGATGGTGTGGTTCTCATGGAATATTTTTGATGCATTCACCACCATACCACCCACAAAGAAAGGGTTGTCAGACCGATCAGTACAGGATCTAAAATCATTGCTTAGGCGTAGACTAGTGGATATACCTACACCTCAATAGTCAAGTGTAATAGAGAAAATACAAGCAGATATACGCTTTGCAAATACTCCATTGTTAAATGGCAAATCTCCAGCAGAGATAGTGTTTTCATATAAACCTAACACAAGATTCAACATATTATTACGTAAGGCTAAGTATGAACCACTTGATATGACGAAGACCAATGATTTTAAGTTACTACCGAAGGTGGGAGAAAACGTATTGGTCCAAAATATTCCCCATAGAACACCAAAATTCTTAGACGCTACTGTCATCAGACAGGTGGGTCACCGAATGGTAGAGGTACAAATAGGTACGGCGAGAAGAAGAGTTCATGTTCACCAGTTAAGAAGATTGAATGGTCATCAGAACTTACATTCCAAACAAGAAGTGGATGATACAGAGTGGTGGGAGTAGAATAGTCATCAACAAATAACAAACCAAGAATCACGGAATTGGAACGCACAAAATAATGATCAACAAATTAAAAACCAAGAATCACCACAATTAAGGCGCTCACAGCGCAGTCGAAGACCACCTAGTTATTTCGAAAGCGAGGGATATACTTAAGCAACATTTATTTCCGAGGGGGAGGGTGAATTGTGAGAATAGGAAAGAGTGATTGTTGTTGAATTTTATAATTTGAAACATTCTAAGTGAATTTAATTTAATTCAGTTATATCGGGGCATTGTTGTTATTGAATTATGTTTAACGAATTTAGCAATTGTTATTCTTGAATTGTGTTTTAACGAATTTAGAAGCAGGATTGTTATGCGTGTCTTGAAATATAACGAAATAAGCTGTGCTGGGAATATTTTACTTTTCTATTTAAAAGAGTGTGATGGAAATAACCTTTACTGTATAAAGACGAATTTACGGAGGCAAGATTCACTGGATATACAGATGAGATAATTTAGATTAAACATCATATATGCAGGTAGTATGTCTTTGTTATGTTATAGGAGATAGCGATGATGATGGAAGTATCCATTCTTTGGATTTATGTAAAAACTACTTGAATGTAACCGACTTGTGTCAATACATGGAAATACAGGTTCACATCAATTCTTGAATTCTTCATGCAAATTATGTTAGCCTTAGTGGAAATCAATAACTTTTACTCAAGCATAGATTTGGGCCACTTCAGACTAATAATGCTATCAAACTAAGTGATCAGTGCTAAAACATTTTTTAATAAACAGTACAGTAATATATTATTATATTTTAAACCTTTATAGTATAGAAAAGAAATAAGTGTCAGGCTTAAATTTTGTAGGCATTGACTGCAGTACTCTGTGTGCCCCTAAACATATTTTCACAACCAAAGCAAGAATCCCTTCTATATAAAAAGTGATCTTGAAAATATAATTTTGTCCAGTTTCTCAATCGCATATATTATACTACTAATTGAATAGATATAAATCTTCTCAGCTCCTCTGAAACATTAGCAGTTATGATTCTTTAGAACCTGTTAAAGTGTGTTAGTACCCAGAAGAATCTCAGAGTCAATAAAAGCAGAACATTTATTAAACCATTGAAGTCGATATCTAGGTATACACGTTGAGCGATTAGGTCCTCTTCAATTGGTTTTACAATTATGACCCCAATTCGGAAGCAGCACATTTGGACACTAACCATTTATACAATATGTTATACATATCATCAGTAGAATCTCTCCTTCAAAACTGAACTAATTGGTACTCCAACCCTCAGCATCTTACAATATTCTTTACGGTTCATAATTCCCAGATGCAACTATATGTAGGTCTACAATAATATCTTCTCTATCTATTAAACAATGTAATTAACACCTAAAAGGGAAAAACAGAACACTCGCTATAATCTTTTCCGAAAATCAACCAAGAACAAAAAATACTCAGGTAAAATCAAAACATTTTTCTTAAGTTCTTCCACATGACGTCATTAACCTTCTCATCATATTATAACACACATAGACCATCCACCTTATCCATGCTACTCCTATATTTCAATATATCCCATCCCGGAAAGAGGGTGTAGCTATATATTTTTTCGGGGAGCTATATCCCTTTCATCTAGATGGACTTCTTACATATGATTGAAGCACGTCCGAGATCGACGAAGGGTGGAACAGGGGCACATTATATGGTCTACAGGTTCGACTGCTTCTACATAAAGGAAAAGAACCCAAAGCTGTGGGTTCCCCATCCCCAAAGTCTCGACGACACCCCAAACTTTAAATTTTTTGCTGTGAAAATATATACTGTATATAAACCATGGAAAATCACTTAGATCCTCCCAATTTTGACTTTACACCCCCCAAACTTAAATTCTGACAGAATTCCTGCTCGTATGTCCTCGCCCTTTTCTGAACCATCCATGTTCCTGCTTTCTAAGCAATCCCTACTCACACTGCATGAAACATTATGTAATGTAACACACGTCCATACTATTGCACTAGCTTGTTTGGGACTGAATCATCTGAGGTGATTTAGACAAGTAAACCTTTCTCCCATAATGCCGAAACTGTTTTCTATTATTTGCTTTGTTGTTTTGTGGGCACTGTTAAAATCTCTGCTCGACGTTATTCCCTGGATTTCTATGTAAAGGAGGAGTCAACCATTCTTTCAAGCCATAAGCACTATTTCCTAGCACTACAACACCAAGGAAAGACATCCAACCTTCTTCAAATGTGCGATATATTGCCGAATTTCGTAATACTCTGGAATAAGGCACATTGCCGGGCCAAGCAGCATTTGTACTGTAAATATATAATTGGGACCGCATCTCATCATCGTATTAAGGGAATAGTTGCCATTCCTGTCAACGTAAGTGTCTTTCTCATCAGAGGAAGCATCGATATTAATATGTATCCCATCCACACAGCCACAAAGTGATGGAAACCCTCCTTTCAGTATAAACATCTCTTGCAATGTTAGCTCTATTTTCAAGCTATCTCACAATGTTGTGGAACATTACATCTATAATTGTTATTAACTACTCTATGGACTGCTCTGCAAATAGTCGCTTTTGAAACGCCATGTATTTGCCGAACATCGTGCATTTGGGTACCACTTCCTAAACAGGAAAGACATACATGCAATTGTACGTTAGGTGAAAGGGTTTTACTTCTCTTCGTCTGTCTTTGCAATGCATGACCAACGTTCTCCAATATATATTTAGCTTGCTCACTGGTCATGCGAAAACATTCCTTGAATTGTAGTTCATTTAGCCCATTGAAATTTATTGTTCTTGTACTTTTCCTCGGTACTTCTTCATCACTGGATTCATCGCTCGATGAATAGAGGTCTGGAAGTTGCCGTCTTATCATTATTAACTCACCTCAATAATATTATATCAAAGTCACTTTCTCAACTTTGTGCTTTATGAGAAAAGCAATCCAATAGATTTCAAGCAATTCAGTAACTACAATGATCATAACTTTGTTCACAGGTATTTGATGCAGTTTGAAAAGTCAAATGTGTCTTTGCAATAATTTCATCTACATCGCGTTATATTTGTTTGCACTTTACACATTACAACTATTCGTGAAACAGAATATCATATTTTTGCAAAGTCTCTGCAACTTTTCACTTGTCAAATTTTTCTTTCCACTTTACAAAATTTGTTGTACGTGGAACACAAACTTGACCAACAACTGTAAAGTGCAAAGTGAAAAGTTGTATAGTACGTTGGTGAAACGGGCCCCTGGTTCATCGTGAATTTATGTCTTCTAAATCCATATTTTGATCTCCATTTATTTCATCTACGTATATATACACTTAGGCGTGTTAACAGAATATTACTGAATATTTTATAACATGTTGGAAATAACGAGATTCCGCGGTAAATATTACAGTCCGATTTATCGACGTTTTAATAAACCGGTATTGAGGTTTTCCATACCTTAGGAAGTTCCTCCTTTTCCATATAGGACTTATCCATTTATGTAGTTCCTTGATTAGTGTCGTTCCTCCCGCTTTAATTAATACGGCTTGAATATGTATAGTCTTGGTAATTTGTAATTCTTCAATTTATTTATTGAAATCTCGATCTCGGTCTCGTTATGTTCGGCACACATGAACTAAATTTCTTTAGAACCTCGTGGACAGTGGCATATTTAAAACTATTTGGTGCACTATTTCTCTGTACAATCCGTTCGCAAAAGTGACAAAATATATAAAGTGAAACAGTATAAAGAACTGAGCACATGTCACTTTACTGTGAAAGAGACGCAACCACCAGATATTCATTCATTAGGAACCTGTTAAAGCGTGCAAGAGTAAAGGAACAACGTGCATATCGGCTCGTCTAGAACCCTAAATGTGATAATCTCAATTGGACGATATAAAGAGCATCGATACAAACTTCCAGGACAAGTTACTGTCAAAGAGTTTGCGAATCATTTGGTCTATTTTACATTACGTTTGGCAGCTGAAAACTACATTTTAACCGTGAAAGCTAACACATCAGGACCAGTGAAATCAACAGCAAGAAGTTGGGTGATTTTGCAACTCTTCCTCGTACGTTATTATTTAGGATTTCTACGCAACGTTCCAAAATTGGTTAGAATCATATGTAAAGGACGTGGAACGTGGAACGTGGAAACAAAGACAGCGATGATGACAGTGGCACGAAATAACGATTACAGACAGCATGTCAATTCCTGTAATCCATGTATCATTTTTAACCTTCTATTTCATGTATGTACACAATGTAAATAATACCTTAGGTTTCTCTTGCATTTTTGCCCCTTATTACTATTATAATGCTTTCAATAGTGTCTGATCTCCTCACGTTCAGATATGACTAGAAATATCAACATGCACGGCAGTGCATGAGCCAAGTTCTTCACGTCAGCAAAAGTCAGCACTGCCAGAAGCATGTTACACAGGGACAAGAGTTTATGGCATAATCGACGATTTGGGGGCCCCGTAAGAAAAAAGATGTTAAAGATAGGAACATGAGCTTTTGCCGTTAAGGAGATACGGTAAATATGTGCAGATGTACAAAATTTCATATTCGTATCTCAAACTATGTTCTAGTTGTGGACCCCTGAAATTGCACATTTTAGGCTAACTGACTCACTCACTCACTCATCATATTGTTTAGGGTGTTTGGAGTAAGCTAGAAACATGAAATTTGGTATGAAGGTAGAGGATGATAAGTAGATAAAGGAAAAATTCCGACATTTTGAAAAGGTCGCCAT
>JAGDQP010027476.1:0-24970 GCA_022664845.1 Lepisma saccharinum
GGGAGTCGTTGCGTTGATCACGAAGCACAACTGAACCTAAGTCGTCTCGCAGACGAAGGCCCAACTTAAGCTGTAGCGGCAGATTACGATGCATAATTTCCCTTCATATTTTTTTGCATAACTTCAGCACTTTCTATACTAGTTCCGATTTCTTCTAATCTCTATCCTTAAACTAAAACTTTTGACTTTTATGTTCTTCTCGCGAGCCTTTCAGAGTTCGTTGGATATGAAGAACACGTTAGTGTCGGTGTCTCTGGCTCAAGTTCAAGGTATTATGCCAATAATTACTCGAGAGAACCAGTAAGAATGGTTAACTGTGGGATTAAACACAGGTTTCAAACTTGAATAATGGTGAGCACGCTACCGCTAGGTCTACCTATATGTCAGAATGATCAAATTTACATATTTTTGTACCATTTCTGTGCAAATTCTTCACGATTTTTGTCCCTATTCACGCATGAAGGGAACAGGTGCTTGGCGAAAACATTCATAGACAAACGCCTATATTCTCTTTAACCGGTACAGCATTATTATAAGGAACTAAAACGTTTAAATAACCAAACTCAGCGCGTTTGCCAGCTGACCATTATCTAATAAACGAAAACTAGTCTTAAATCTCTGTGATACGTCAGCCACTATAATTTATTCACAGTAAATTTAGCATGTTAATTGGGCTCTGTACTTTATTGCGCAAGCTATTATCCTTCGTTGATATTACTTATTAACGACAGGAAGAGGCTTAATATGGCAACGCCGCACGGGATACGGATGCTCTCAGTGTAGGTCTCGTTGTGTGGAGTGACTGAATGTTTTAGTCCCCGCGAGGGAACTCGTCGCTTTCCCACACTGAAAAGCAAGGCAGGGAAGCGCTGGCACGTGCACGCGTGATAGTGGTCCCCTCTAGGGGGAGAGTTGAGGAATTAATACGTCGGAACGCGGCGGCATCACCAATCCCCAACTTCCAGCGCGGGCGCATGCCGAAGCAGAAAGGATGAGCTGTGATTGGTGGACAGCGCCTGGGAACCGGCTGCCTCCGTATTTTCTCACGGGTTCTATCTGGAAAGAAAAAAAAAAACGAGAGAGAAGAAAAAGAAGTTTGGCCCACCGCCAAGGAAAGAAGTTGCAGTGCATGAACAGCAGTTCCCACAGTAGACACAGTCACAGGCCGGCAGCACTTTCGCCTCACGTCCTGTTAGTAGAGGATCCATTTGGTGTTGGTGTTGCGGTGCGGTGTACGCAGTAGAGAAGGGGAAGTGGGGTTGCGCTGAAGAGAGGGGAGAGAAATAGTGGAAAGAGACGTGAGACCAGTCACTCACTCTCTGCGAAGCGCAGGAAGAAAAAGATAAGCGATCACGGCTGTTGATCAGTGCGCCGCGCTGCGGCCCAATACGTGAACTGAGGAAGTGTATCATTTGAATGCTACGGCTATTAACTTTTTTGTTTTATTTTTATCTACCAACCAGTAATTGATATTTAAAAGAATCTTTGTTTTTTTTGTTTGTGTGTTCATTGTGGATTTTTTTAAAAGTGATTTTTGGTGGTTTTTGGAACAGTGTTGGAATCTTAAGGAAAAAAAAAAGAAGAGAGAGCAAACAGGTGTGATTTGAAAGAGGACCTCGAGATGGTTACCGGTGGTGGAAGTAACGGATTTACCGATGCTGTGGGAAACACTAGCCCCAGCAATCGGGGTTGTAGTGCCCCGTCAAGTGATTACCCGCCTCCATCAGCTGAAGCTCCTGTTAGACGAAGCAGTGAGAACAGAAGAGTAAGTATTTTCAAATTTTTTTTTTGGTAGTGTAAATAGGGGGAAAAAAAACCTTGATTAGGGTGGGCATGGTCATACTAACCCATCGTAATGTAACCTAAAGTAAACAAAACTAATCATTAAATGAAAGCGTTGCAGTACAAAGGCCATGCGAAACTGGAACAGTACAGAAGCACGTAAATAATCTCATAGTTGGGGGTGTTTTAAAACAACATGCACATTTGCTATTTCGCCTTTCTCCTTCTGGAAATTTTGTTGGGTATCTAGTGTTGTTTCATTAGATTAACTTATCTCCTTTCCAAAGAGAGAAACTATTTCATTATATTTAATCGCCCTAAATAAATAAATAAAAAAAAAAAAATACAGGAACTGTGTGTTTCGAGACATCAATGTGTCTTATTGTCAGCTGATTGCAAGTTAGCACAAAAGTTTACATATAGTTATTTCCACAGAAGCAGCAGCAAAATAATAACATCCTTATTTCAAATTAAGGAAGTCCTATGTACATAAGAAAGAAAGTTTTAATCTAATTATGGTTCAGTATGTTTATTTGAGGACTAGGTTTACATTGATTTGGTTCCTAAAACTAGTTTTTACTTGTGAATGAAACTTCTTTTTTATACTTGTGTGTTAATTTTATGATTGGTACTTTTACATTTATTGTCAAGATTTTTTGTCAAATCTGTTAAGGTAAGTCCAATGGTAAAACAGAGTTCAGTCGGCCAGGCGTAGGGGATGGGAAGGGGATGATTGACATTGAATGTACACAAATCTGTAAACTCTGTCGCTCTCAAATCAACTTTAGCACAAATCAGTATGACTAACGACAATAATTTATTTTCTATTGTTCGTGATTTTCACACATGTTTTAGTCATTCTTTTAATTCCTTTTATGTTGACATAGTTGTATTTCTGTTATGTTTGCTTAATTTGAAACAATCATACAATTTACTTACTAAAAAACTGAATACAAAACGAAAAAATAACATTTTTTTATCTCCACTCCTATACACTAACTGTTATATTGCACTACGACTTTGTTATTAGCTAGCACCTCATTCTTAAGGTAGGAAGACTAGTTGATCGTTTCAGAATGTTTGACAGTTTCTGCAACTGTTTCGAGTCTCCGTGAAGGCAAGAACACAGTCTAAAGGTGAAAAAATCAGCTCCAATTCCGAAATTCCTCCCCCTTCCCACGCCCTACACTCTAGCTATATTTATTTCTACAACTTTTGGAAAGTTGGTCGTGAGTTTTTCAGTTACTTCGGAAAATAAACTTCCAATTGTAAAGGCGATGATGATGCATTTTGCTAATATATACTTCCATGAATGTAGGTCGGTCGGTGGCTTTGAACTCTAGCAAGCGCAGTTCAATATAGATCGTGAAGTAGGTACGGAGTCCAACTTTGACTGCTTGTTGTAAAGGCAATTTACTCTCCCTGCTAGGAATCAAACGTACCGGCTTGCACACACGAATGCACAAAGTTGGCAGAAGTTTAGATTACCTGCAACTTTTCAGATGCTCATTGGTTTCTTCCGACCGTTTTCTCAGTCTTAGCATATGATTTTTCAAATGACATTTAATAATAATAATAAGTTTTATTGCAGAAACAAATGAGAACATTAGATGTATATCTGACAATCGTCAGATATACATTAACAGAAATAAAGGTTGAAACTTAAAAAGTTAGGGTTATACATATTGCATAATAGTCCACTATATGTAAACAAAGATTGTTGTATCAGTAACAGAAATATTCTACCTATCAATTTTGATTTCAAAGAATTCATCCACACTATATATGCAATTATTAATAAGTAATTTCTGTACTTTTTTTAAACACAAAAAATGGAAGTTCTGGAAGACAAAGGAAGAAAATTGTAAAATTTAACAGACATATAGTAAAAGGTTTTTTGTGTCTTACTATAGTTGCATCTAAATAATCCTACGTGGTTCCTATTTCTAGTTTGATATGTATGAGAGTATCTACATTTGCAGGAAGTTACGTTTTCTCGCCCTCGCCGAAGAATGATATTCCTCACATGTGAGACAGGCTTAGTCGTCTGAACCACTGTTTGTCCCAGATTCAGTTGGTAGAGTTCGTTGGCTTCGCATTCGGAAGTTCCAGTGGCCAGCCATCCTGACTAAAAGTTTTTCCACTGTCACGCCAGGCAAATACCGGGATGGAACCTTCAAACCAGTCCTGGTGGACATGACGCACATCCTCTGTTCTTCCCTTAAAATACATGGCCGATCGAAGTCGAATATGACTAAAGGAAAGGCCATAAATATAATGCACATCAGGCTGGGTGTCACCGAAAGTATGGTGCTTCAATCAGTGAAAGTATAAGCACCTGGTAATCAGAGCCTTAGAATGAAATTCTGGGTAGAGCATGCACTAGACCCTATACATCTAAGAAACTCAAGGGAAATTATAGGGTGAGGAACTTGTGAGCTTCATGATATCAGTCAAGCGAACTGCGAGCTCGAAAACCAGATAAAAGTGGAGAAATTGTGGTACTGACAACGTGAGGCTTTTCTTTGAACGAAAGCTCCGGGTGGCCAAGGTCTCCGATAGGTTGTTGATCCAACTACGTAGTTTAGTTTATATTGACCTTATCTAACCAATTTGCTTGGCCCTAGTAACTCAGATAAATAGAAGTAAAAACTAATGCAGTTTCCAAACTAGCAGTGACTCCCCTCTTAATCAAGGTTTTCTGATCTTTTTTTAAAGAAAAAACTTGTTTTCTTTTGTCAAAAAAAAAACATTTTTTTTTAGCTTATGGTGTCATTATATTGCTTTCATCCAATGCTAAATTTGTACCTTGTATGTATGTTCTTTTTCTTCTTGTCCGTTATTGTTTTGTTTGTTATTAGATAGAAGAAAATGTGCTTCTTGGGTTGTATTTTCACGCTTCGATGATTCCTTTTCTTTGTCGATGTTCATCTGTTTGTTCGTTGAGCCTTTGTTGTTTGGTAATTGCTCGTTATATGCTTTTTACCATTATTTTTGTACCATTCTTGTCTCTCTCTCTAATGTTCGTTGTACTTTTTTTTTCAGTACTTTTCCGGAATCTTTTCTTGTTCCATTTCTCGCATTTTTTGTGAACCTTGTTTTTGTGCCTTTATTAGCTACAAGTTTCCTCCGACCATAAAATGATATTCTTTTTCTTCCTTTCCAAGTCTACATTTTATTATAGCAGTGTGGCCATATTTACAATAAAAAAGTGCACTCAGATCCATAGAAAATGGCTAATATGTTCTTATTCTCCACAATATGGCAACACCGAACAATAATTACCTTCAGATATAAAATGAATTATTCACATGCCCTGCTTTTCATGTATTGGATCAGAGTTGCAATATTGTCAAACTTCGGATTTTGCAATTTTCCATAGGTTGGTTTGTTTGAACCGGAGTGTACATATAGCCAGTGTATAATGATGTTCTTGTACGCATGTCACAACAGTAATTTATCTATGATGTTTTAACCAAAGTAGATGTACTACTGAAATTCGGGTTATGCAGCAAAGGTAAAAGTCTGTTACATTTGGGGAATAAATCAAGTTTAGGGAAAACATGGATTGTTAATATTAGATTAATGTTGAATATTTGTCCAATAGTACCGTATTCTGTGCCCGTTGACCGTTTTCTGTCAGTTTGAGTGTAAATTCGTGGATAAGTGTTTTCACTCATGGACATAGAATGAAGACATTCCTAGTTCGATTACATGTGAGTACAGATTGAACATGGTTCGGAATTCACTTAAAACTGCAAGTCCTGTTCTGGAACGTTATCACCATCCGATGGAAGACAAGGGCAATAAGTATCGGTTCACCTTGTCCATGGACCTCTAGGTTACAAACCTGCCTTCAAGAAAACGTTCATCACCGATAGTCCACCATAGCTTATTTTTTTATTTCTAAAGGTTTTATCATATCTATGAGACAAGACCTTAGGAGGCGACTCTAACCTAACTGAAAGGTAGAGTTCCACATTTGCGCAGTATAAGTTAGAACTTCAAGGCGACTTAAGTAAGCTCAACATTAAAATATAACTACGTTTATTGGTCACGAAATGTACTACTCAACCATGATGGATTAAAGAAAGCGTGGTCGTTTCGCAATCAAAGGAACCTGGTTCATTTCTCGAAGCAGCCCTTTATACTAAGGTTTTGCCTTTCTCTGGTTTCACCTGACAGCAGAGCGAAAGACTGGACAATATTTCGAAATAAGGACTATCTTTCTCCCACACCGAGCCACAATAGCTTAGTGGTAGAACGTTGGCGTAGCATTCGGGAGGTCGTGGCTTCAATTCCAGCAGCCGACCATCCTGACTGAGTTTTTTACCAGGGTTTTCCTCAGTCACACCAGGCAAGTGCCTGGATGGTACCTTCAACTTAGACCCTGGCTGAGACCTTCCCGCACCCTTTCCCCTTCCCTATCTCGACCTGAGAGTTAGATGCCTAAAGGCCATAAATAAAATTCAGAATTTACTATCTTCTCCAATCCGACGTGTGCATATTATTCTCTTGAAAATGCTTTAAAGGACTTGAATTGAACTGATTCTTCAAGATATCTACTTGACATGCCTGGGAGAAACACTGTAATTCTAAAGAGCTTTGAGATCCTAAAGCTACAAATTACCTCTCACGATAGTTCTATTTTGGGGAATAAATAGCGCCCTGATATACGCATGCATATAACTAACTAGTTGACTGCAAGAGTATTGTAATTGAGCCAAAAGGTAATAAGGAAAAGTAGTGTGATTAAGTGGTTTGGGTGTGTTGCATAAATGAAAGACATCCGGTCCAGTTCTTTCTCTCTCCCCCTTCCTCTTCATGTCTGTCTGGTGAACCAACCCTTCCCTTCACACGTGACGATTGAATGGCACGGCTAATGTCACGGGTTACGTAAACGCAAAAGTCCTTCTTTCATGGGGAAGCTTACAGACTGACAAGCGACACGTAACTGACTTGATTCACCAATGATCTTATATACAACATTGTGCAACATCCTGGCATAACACCACTCAAGGCTTGCAAGTGGTGGTGATTTTCGCAGACAAGTGGGAAAGAAAGGATGATGGTGACAGAGCAAAAGCAATTCGTCCTCTTCTTCTTCTTGACGTTCTTCAAGTGATTTAAGATTTAATAGCCATTACAGTAATTATTGTAGCAGGTGGCACTGGTAACCAACCAATAGTAAATGTCATCGCCATCCAACATTCACATTCATGTTATTACAGTGTATGTGCTCTCTTACGTCATTCGAATTTCAGACTACAAGAAAAGAGGCAAGAGGACATTGTTATGTTTTAAGAGCAAACAATTGAAGTCTTGTCGACCCGTTAACCATCTTGTCTTGGAAACAAGAACTTTTGTGGCGATTTGTCTTCTCTTTAGAGAAATAATATTATTTGAAGTTATAGTAACTCCCCTAAAATTCTAGATATCGGATATGTGGTACTCGTTTAAGAAAAATCGAATAGTGTCACCCGCCATCCGAATATGTTGAATCCAGAAACTGAATTTACTCATTTCCAGTGGACTAGGTTTCTGACTTCCAAATGAACACAGGGTATTTATGACACAGGCTGATATCTTACTTAGAGAGAGCCCAGCTTGACAATTTCCAGTAATTTTCTTCAGTACCAGGCGAATGACGGGGTGTAACTTAGAAGAGGAGTCCTGATCACTGTTCCTTCTCCCCTTTCTCTCAGCAGTTAATCACCAAGGGACGTCATCCCTGACACGTGTGACGATCCTAGGTTATAACTGCCTGAACAACTCAATGTCAAATAAAATAACTTTTTTAATCGATAGAACATTCGAAACGAACATTTATATTTATTTTTACATCGGTTGGAAGTGCGTACTCCCATCATTCAATTTTCGAATTTAAACTTGATTTCATTATCCATGGACTTAAATCAATTGGCGTAGGCCGCAAGAGTATGTGGAGAAGAAGTAAACCAGGGCCTAGACTTAAAGACACCAACCGGCCTCTGTGATCGACCCCAGGACCTTCAGAATCCGAAGCCAACATTCTACGAACTGACCAGTTCGATTTTCGAGCTGTTTTATTCAGTCCATTATAATCACAGACATCTTTCAAATACGAACTTCTTCAGTAGATTAATCGAAAAGATAAATTACGCTTCTTAGCTTAGCTTTGTGAAAGGATTTGGGAGTTTTGCCAATCCAAATACTAGATAGATACATGTTTCTTCTATGATCAAAAGCCAAAGATTTACCTCCATTTTAGAATAAATCCTTCTGATGCCAATTGTCTTGGTTCTAATTTAATAAAGAACAAATTGAATTTGTATTTTATTGTTTAGAAAACAGTTATCTAATAAATTGCATCATTTACATTTTTCGTTTCTTCTGTCTTTTTTGCAGAGTAACAAACCAATTATGGAAAAACGAAGGAGAGCCAGAATCAACAATTGCCTGAACGAACTTAAATCTCTTATATTGGACGCTATGAAAAAAGATGTAAGTACCATAAATTAGTGTGTAATCTGGGCGAGCTTAGCTCATAGATACCTGTACAGACAATATAAATATGTTGGATTATTATTAAATACTGTCACGGAAATGTTCCAACAAGGAAAAAAATACTGAAATGATTTATCCAGTCGCGCACATCCTGAAATATCCGCAACCCAGCTGACAACAGTGTTTATTGGGTGGCCCAATCGTAAGGGAACTTCTATTTAAAATAGTGTGTTGCCACTACTTTGTAGCTAATACTAGCTATTTAAAACACTTATTTAGCTACCTTTTATGCATTCTCTGGCAACAAATATGCTTAATTCTAACATTGGTAGATAGGGTTTTAGATACTTTTAGGTTGCTGTTAAGCTATTTTCAAGTGATTACTATTGGCAACACTCCAAAATATGCCACAAAATATTTCCGATTCGTCTACTGTTATTTAATTTGTTATATTTACTGAGCAGGAAACTTCGGCCAAAGATTGTCACATATCATGACATTATATCACTCGGAGAACACTTCAGGTAAAAAGCTAGGAAAAGTAACGGCCAGCACCTTAAACTACCCTAGCAGCACAGAATCTCGGGTCAACCATGATCGATACTTCCCGAATTCGGCCGATGTTGGCCCGATGTGCTGGGCTGCTGGTGTAGGCATCCTCCTAGAGAAACTGAAAAAACACGTTTGCCAATTTTACAAATTTTCTGTTATAAAAGTAAAGAATGATTCAGGGAGAAACGATCAACGTCCATTCCAAATCGAAATTAACATTGTAGCATGGTACGCTAGTTCTCACGGAAAGTCATTCGAAATCTTGCGTTCATAAATGTTCAATATTTACAACGGTTCCGAAATCAATAATGAAAAAGCGACATTTTGGGTCATGTGTAGTGAGAGGAGTTGATAGTTTGTTTGTCAAGTACCAAACGCTCTACTTTTTTGTAACTGTGATAGTTTTTCTCCTGGACTCTTTAAATTCTATCGTTATTAATGTTTTATTTCAGAACTGTTAAATGTGTAAATTAAGTAGACGATGTGTCATTTACATAATATAAACGCGTTCGTAGTCAAGTGTTTTCGAAACTTGCATTTTTTAATATTTTTTTTTTATGTATTGGAACACCGTGGACAATTATTATAATACATTTGATATCATATCATTTTTCTTATACATTGTATTCTGCTAAATCCGTCCCAATGTTCATTTACGAAACTTGAATAGAAAGTCCGATCAACAAAATGTTAAAAGTAGGATTCGAACTTCTGATCTGAAAGAGTATAGTCCTTCCAATATTTATTTTATTCTCCTATATATTTTTTTCGTAAACTTTATTTTGTACGGGCCACTTTAGTATCTTTTGACTTTGGCCCTTCCCCATTGTAAGTGCAATGCTTATTAAAATCCACAAACATCAAAACTTCAGGCGGGATTCGAACCTGCGACCTTGAAGACGCTGGTATATGTTTCCGCATTCTGGAACTGTGGGATCCAATATTACCGTAAATCTCCCATTACAAGTTTTGATTTTAGACAATGTATTTCCAATTTTCGTTTCAGTGTCTTATTTTACGTATGAAAGGTTAATTTAATGCATTATTGCAATATAATACTTTTTGCCATTACTGATCCTCGCTTTGAAAACTTTATTTCAATTGGGACATTTCTTAGTACGAAGTAAAGTACTTCTACACTTTACAAACATGAATGGTCATAGGTAGGATTTGAACCTGCAGCCTCTAGGACGTCAGCCGAGCACCTTAATCCATGCGACCATTGGGGCCAGCGCTGAGTCTTGCATTTTAATTTGATGACTTGTGATGTACTTGTCATAAAATAAATGAAAATAGAAGTCGCTGAGTTCTTTTTTCTCAGGCTCCTATCTATACATTCATACGAATGTGTGTATGTTAATATTTATTTAAATGTAAGATTTCGTTTTACATTAGTGTTGCCCACGAGACGAGATTCAGGCTGTCTTGTGCCAAAAGTGTCTCGTCTCGTCTGTCATACATTTCTCTGTCTCGTCTCGTCTCGTGGGCAGCACTATTTCGTATTATCTGTTGTTCGTTTGTTTCTGATTATTTGAATAATATCTTTAATATTATTAAAGATATTGAATAATATTAATATTTTATATATTATAATTATTATATATTTTTATTATATATAATAATATTTTTAATATAAATAATGGCGTTGTATCTATGTTAAATATACTAATTTGAGTGCCTTTCTCTTTTTATTTTAGCCTGCCCGACATTCAAAGTTGGAGAAAGCGGATATTCTTGAAATGACTGTGAGACATTTACAGACTCTTCAGAGACAGCAGGTGGCCATGGCAGTCGCAGCTGATCCTAATGTAATCAACAAGTACCGAGCAGGATTCAGCGAGTGTGCAAGTGAAGTTGGTCGCTTCTTGGGACGTGTTGATGGTTTAGATGGTTCTGTAAAACGACGTCTCCTTTCTCATCTATCAAACTGCATCAGCGGAGCGAATACTGCGCCCATCGCTCCACCACATCCGCCTCCCCCAGCGCCTCAATCTCAGCAACCAGTTCAACAACAACTGACGCAACTGCAAGTTCAAGTACCTGTCATGAGTTCGAATCCTGGAACTGTCGTTAACGTTCCACATTCCTTTGATGGTTTTCAGTTAGTTCCCACGCGTCTTCCTAATGGTGATATCGCTTTTATATTACCTTCATCTTCATCTCAGGTGTTACAACCTCAGCAACAACCTACAGCCTCAGCGGCGCCTACTGTCCATGTTCGTCAGCCGAACATACATCCACAACAACAACAACACAGAATGTCTCCATCAGCGTCGTCATCATCGTCATCAGCTTCTCCAGTGTTTTTCGACCGTTGTTTCCCTTTGTCAGTTAATACAACACCGCAGTCGAGAGACTTCGCTTCACCTCACAGCGCGACACCTACTTCTTTGAGTCCTGTTTGCAGTGACGTTTCAGAGCCTCACAGATCGTTAAGCCCTTCCATGCAGAAGCCTCTGTCGTTGGTCATTCGACGTCCTTCTTGTATAGATTCCCCTCCTGCTCTTAGTGACAAACCGTGGAGGCCTTGGTGACTCCATACCACAAGAATATTAAGGTGCACTCTTCTGCAGCACTGTAAATAGTGTAAACCACTTCTGCCACAGAAAATTATAAACAATATTGCAGAAAACCTAAGATCGGACGACGTCATATCATAAATAATTAATTGTAACTTTTTCCAAGTAATACCAGGGTGTTATGTTCCTAAGTCAACATTTAAAAAGGGTTATTGAGTGGTTATCAACTAAGAATGTAACCTGTCATACTCATACGACATGTTTAATATTGCTGGACACTAGTACATTCCTATCTAAAAAAAAAGTTTTTCACTTTTCATAACGGTATATTTCTTAATTGCATGTCTCGTATAGTTATTCTGTATAATGTTATTTTAAAGTAATTACTCACTACGGGGATGTATTTGACAGTTTCATTGATCGGTCCATAAGACCAGATTTACACCCGTTTTACATTTAAACGGAGATAATTATAATTTTGTGATAATAAGAATCTTGTCAATAATGTAAGCAATGGCTGTTGTTCAACGTGCACATATATTGGGGAGAAAAGTTTTTACTTTGCTCACTAAACTCCGCGCATTTGTGACATACATTGTTATTAACATTATATAAAAGTGCTCAACGTTTCAATTACTTGTGATTTATCATATTGTCGTTTGAACAATAGAATATAGGTTATCAGCTTCAATTCTTATAATTGTTGTTTTCTAATTGATAGTGTCAATTGTTGAAATTATGTTCATTTTTTAGTAAGGAGAAACGATATTTAGGTGTCCTTCAGTTATCTGTCATTTGTTTGTAAGAGCATTTCTATCGTTTGATACTACAATTATCCCTTTTATGGCTGAAACAAAGAGGGACCAATTCTTAACTTCTTGAACAGACTACTTGTAAAATAAAATTGATAAATGGTATTTTTTTCATTTTATATGTATCTATTGTTGATATTTGTATATAAATAATAAGCATTCTGTGATGTAAATATAATAACTGTGCCTTGAACGACAAAATCACAAAGGTCTTCCAAGTTATTGTAAAAAAAAATATGTTGAATATTATATTGTTATTATAGAAAAGAAAACAAAAGCATTACTATTTATGTGCGTATTTGTGAAGAAAACTGAAAATGTTAATTAAATATTTGAAAACAATTTAATTTATAGTCTTTTTATTTTCCTTATTTTGGAATTAACTTTATAATAGTTTTAAATCAAAGAAGCAAAATTTTTCTGTGTCCTTTTTATCACAATTCGCCTTCTAAGAGAGAAAATTATTCTAAACAAGCATGTTTTACAAAATTGGAAATTCATTTTCTTGTTTGCGTATCTCTGCATGGAGTTTATCCCCCAAGTTTGTATTCTATAATCCGTAGACTGTTTGTATTCAAGTGTTCAATCGAACTTTTCTTTTCACACTTTCCAATAATAATTGGAGAAAACTGAAAGTTATAGCGATTCATATTTGGTTCGATTATAACGCTGATATAACGTTAACCCATGAACTTTGTAAATTACGTTCTTTGTATGCCTCATTGCGTTCTTTGTGTCCTCCCCCCGCTGAACGTAAGTTTTTTTTTTTTTAAATTAGCATAATTTTTGGCAAAATTATAGGCATTTTTATTAAATTTCAAACCCAGACGCCTCGGACCCCCTCCTTCCGCTAAACCAACTTCTAGGTACGTGCCTGGTTCCCAGGTTACCCTAACTTTGTCTTCTTGTAATCTTATTGGTACACTTGATAAGGTAAGGAAGATTGGGTGTACACTTGAAAAAGACTTCAGATTATATGCAAAACACGTATGTTCAGATTATATGCAAAACACGTATGGTATATTCTTATGATTCATTACAAAATTCACAATATGTTCCGTCAATGTAACTTTATATGGAGGATTGAGTGGGGCTCCATAACCTAGTGGTTAGAGCGTGGTTCCGGGTTCAATTCCCGGCCGGAGCACCCCGCTTTTCGGCATCCACCTAGTGTCTTGAGGCAAACTGGGGAGTCACGTGAATAAAGACGTGATGACTACTTGGTCTAGAAAGCCCCTGATACGCGTGTTCGTGGTCAAGGTGACGAGCAGTGCTGACCCCACGGCCGTCACTCAGGTGGACGCAGTTCCACCAACCGCAGACAGATATCGTTGGGACAGGCTCAGGACCTTTCTGCCTGTAACGCCAGTGGTTATTATTATTATTATTATAGAGGATTGAGAATCATAATGTGTAAGTCAGGTCTACTTGAAAATTAGGGTAAACAAGGGAAAAGTCATTGAGATCAAACCCACATATCCAGATATTTTCTTCTTGAATTCGTTTCAATACTACGAAGTTATGGTCATTCAAAAAGTGCTTGTCAGTCACTACAACACTAAGAATCTGTCTTCCATATCTTAAATATCACAGAATATGTTTCAAATTACTTGAATTAAACGAACGTGACGGGTGTTCTATTTCGGAGGCAGGTCCTGACCTGATGGTCCCTGGGCAAGGTGAGTCGATTGTAGTGAGTGATGTCTTCCATGGATGAAGATGACGTCCTAAGGACGATACTTTAACAGTTGAACGTGGGTTCTGAACCACTTGTGCCTCACCGAAAATCGAACGTGCGAATCCAGATCCACAAGTTCGTGATGTTTTAAAATTAATTCAAGAAAACAAAGATAATTTAGCTATTAGACAAATTTATACGTACTCCTGTTTAAGCATATTACGTGGTAGTGTTCTCCGCCAGTGCATTTGCCATTTTTGTCTTATTGTAGGTTTAGTTTATAGCAAATATGTAATCAGATTTTTTGTAAAAAAAAGTCCCTCTGTCCATAATTCACGATAATCTTTCATCAATGATTTTTCTTCCCTTTTATGCACTTTTCTCCGTTATTTATTTACAACCTCCAGATACAGCTCAATTTCGGTAATTTTACACTGGGTATATTAACAACAATAACAAAAAGGGAATGGAATTAGTCCTGTCTTTATTCAAGGTACCATCTCAACACTTGTCCGATGTGACCGAGAAAAAACAAAGAAAGCCTCAAAACAAGAAGAAAATGGAATTAGTCCTGTCTTTATTCAAGGTACCATCTCAACACTTTGTCTGATGTGACCGAGAAGAACCAAAGAAACCCTCAATCAAGATCGATCCTGGGACCTCCCGATTACAAGGCGAAAACTCTGCCTATGTCAGCCAGCTTCCACTTTCTACTTGCAGCCTATGTGACGATATGACATGGTACATTGTCCTGCTGATAGATACCTCGCTCCCAGGGAAGACTGTCAAGTGTCTGATCTTAATGTGTAAGATTCTTTTTACCTTTTTGTAGGTCAAATTAATTTCATACTGTATGAGTTAGGACATGAAGGAAACGGTGGGGGGAGGGGGGGATGATTGAAGGCACACTCAGATTCATAAATAGTGTAGTGGGTACATCTTAAGTTGCACAATATGGGAAAATAAAACAATATTAGATATAAATTCAAAATGTATGTCCAGAGACGTATTTAGGTGGCCACCCTCCGAAATTATTATTTTTTAATTAGTATATTTTTAGGCACAATTATATGGATTTTACGTAAATTTCACACAGAGGCATCAGCCGGTTCAGACCCCTCATCGAAACCAACTTCTTGATACGTGTCTGTGTATGTTCCACATATGTTCAATATTATCAGATTCTCCAAGCCTCGAAAAAAAAGTGATCGATCATTTTCCGTGTATCAAATTGATTTAACTGATACGATGTCTGGTCTAGGGTTTCAAGACCTGTATACTGTAAAGCGAGCATATTCGCTTCTAAGAAGTTTCTAATCTTGACCGATGTCGGTGAGTAGCTAATGAGCTTTGTTCCAGACAGTCTTCTCCAGAAGTCTGGGAAACTCTGTCAATAATCACCTCAATATTTGCATTTTACATGTGGAAATTTATCTTGGATTTGAATTAATGAGTGATTTATGGTAACGAACCATCATCAACTAGAGAAATCTTGGCCAGAATACCCCTTGTTGTAATGTATAGGACGACCCCCTACGGTAAATGTTTATTTCGTATATTTTTTTAAAAATATTCAAGTGGTATGATGTATTCATGATCGTATACAACATATAAAGATCAAAATATGTCCATACACTATAGAAATCGTCACTCTAGATTTTGTTTCCTCATCAGACCAGAACTGAATAGTCTATGCTAGGTACGAAAGTTTTGACTCGTGAGAAGATGTGACCCTGATGATAAATGGTTTAATTTGGTATCGCAGGCAATACCGGAGCCTTCAACTAGTAGAAATTATTGGGAAAGAATATTTTGCGTTAAAAATGCTTACGATGTAATGTTAACTATTACGACAATAATTTCAATTCGCAAACTTTGAAATACTGTACTATACAACTTCATAGGTTGTAAATTCTACAGCATAGGTAAATTTTAAGGATTGCTGGGATGTTCCTGGTACATGCTCAGAATATCCTACCAATATCAGAATGTCCGGGATGAACGCATAGCTTGAGAATATTCCAAGTATATTCTCCGATTGTGAACTCTTTCAGAATATTCCAACAAAATCAATGTAGAATATTCATAGAATCATACCCTTAGTTGACACCAAATATTCTAGGACATTCTACGTACATTGAGGATGTGAACCTGATCGAACCGAGGACCCCTAGAACCAGAGATCACTGAGTTACCACGACCCCAAATGACGTATGAGTTAAAGTTTATGTTTTAAGTGGTTGAAGTATAAACGGTAACAATAATGTTCTAACCATCCATTTTGAGTAAGTATGGATTTTATTCTAAATGAAAATTTATTTTCTTATCCGGATTTTCTCTGGTAGCAGACTAAATGGACGTAGTCAATATCCGGATACATCAATCTTGTAAGAGTCGAATAGTTCATATCCGTGTGGCTATAATCGAAATCAAACTGAAGGTTTAGATAAGTGTCTCAAAACTTGAAATGCTGTCAATTTTTTTTCGACTTTTCCAGCTTTCGTATAATATGAAAACTTCATTTTTATTCAAAACTATTTTGAAAATAGAAAGAATCAGGAAAATGTTTCTGAAAACCAAAAACTGAAGTATATTGTAAAAAAAACGATATTTCGATCTGTCTATAAATAATTTAAATTCGAAATTAAATTATCTAGTGACTATAAGGAAAGGAAAACCGAACTACGAATTAATTTCTTCACACGCAAAATACAGGTAGGATTAAAAAGCAACTAAAACATTATTAGATCAACAATTTAAATTGATAGCTTACAAGATATTCATGACTGTGCCAGACTCACAGAAACGTTAGGCATAAGTGATCTCCGAAATATTTCCCGTTATAGCTTAGCTAGCCTAGATACGAGTCTATTTCCGCTGTTTCTGATCATCAACGTAAAATATTACATCAAATATTAAATATAACTATCTCTTCTATTATTTTTCAAGAAATTTTCTGTAGAGCAAAACCAAGGAAAACAATTACAATATAGAAAGCAGTGATTCCGCCAGACCCCCGTGGGCGGTGTCATCCGCAAATCCTCGAGAACACCTCAACTTTAATTTTTCTTACGGTCAAAAATCTATAGAAACCGTGTAAAACTTTACACCGCACAAACTGAAAATCCTGGCGGAATCCCTGATAGAACGAAACTAGCGCCCTCGCTTTCAGGAGCCAGGAGGTAGCGGATGATAGTTTTTTTTTAGTTCATAGTGCAAGTGAGCAGCATGATTCGACAAATACGTGCCTGCCATCTATTGGCATAACTTGGTACTGCTTGAACCTGCTCGTTCCAAAAACACCAGATGAATGTAGCAGAACAAAACACAGTATAGAATGAAATTGCCTGTGTTCTGTATTGTAATGATTGTCCGCAATTGTTTCCTTAAAGATTATTGAAATGTTGCCCCTGCTTTCTTCTGCTAATACATATAAACACTGCTACCTTTATAGGCAGTATTGCCCCTAGGATTTGCTGGGCACCGGGCAAAGGTGTTTTACGTAGCCCTCTTGGTAGGTTCTTTATTTTCTGCCTATATTATGGCAGATTCCCTCCCCAAAGTGCGGGACTCCCAGAGGCCCGGGACCCGGGGCATGGACCCCGCCTGCCCTGCCCTAAGGGCGGAACTATTTATAGGGCTCCTTTTTTAAGTGTAGTTATTAAATACATCATTCTCATACTGTATATACCTTTAATACCTTTATAACCCACCTTTAAAAAGGTTGTTGTGTTCAGAACGAGTTGGTTTGACTAGTGAATACGAAAGGTCGACCCGACCCTTGACCCCAGAAATTCAACCCGACCCGCAAACCGAGTGAATTAGATCCGACATGTTTGTTTCGACGTGACCCGAGTGAGTCTGACCTGACCCGTTTGCGAGCACTACCAAATTAAAAACATCCGAGCAAATTGAAATCGCTGAACGAAATCTGAAGTCAGTTCCTCACTATGGTACGCTAGCAAGCCGAATGTATTTAGTGCAAAAATACAATAAGTTCCGTAGCCTCAACAGATCGCACACTGCCATATTTATGGAGATAACCTGAATCCCAATAAGAGTCAATTTCTCTTACACCTGCTTTTGTTTAGGAGAAAGCTTGTGTTACTCTGAGTGCAAATAGTGCAAAGATAGCACACGAGAATTGTTATTTGGTTCAGTTGCTAACTTGCATTATATACAGACGAACAAAGTAAAAATAAAACAGAAATACTATTTTTCCGTGTGTGTGGGTGAGGGGGGTCCACTAAAAGCAGAAATTGTCGTAGAGGTTTATTTTGTATTCCGTTTTCTTTTGTTTATCCAGGCATAACTTTCGAATAGTTGCAATGATTTCAATGGATGCTGTTCAGAATTTTCAAGCGGTTGACCCGTTGAAGTATCTTGAAGATACACTAAAACTGATGGATTGATTCAGCAATAACTCCTACCTTCAAATGTATTTTCGGCTGCGAGACAAGATTTCATTACATAAAAGTGGAAACTTAATAATGCCTGTGTACGTATTTAAAAAATCACTAAACTTTATATTAAAATAAATTAAAACCATTTTCACAAAATGGACAAAAAGTTAAAAATAATTAACACCATGGTGTTACGATAATTTACCAACCTTTCTGAAGTTGTCGCCGTAGTGACACAAGCCATTTGTGTAAGGTAAGGTTGTTATGCTGCATTCGTTTTGAGTCGACTTCACGTCAGAATTTGTTTTCGATTTTAAAGAGAACATTTATTGTTTACTTTGAGGAAACAAAGGCACGTGTTGACTACAAGATTCACAACAACAACAACAACACGCCACGTGTAGAACAATTCAGGTATAATCTCTATTACTTGGTACTAGTTCAGAAGACAACACTCTCATACTTCTTCCAAGAAAAAAAATACTGATAAGGAAGATTCTTTTTCTGTTTAGATAGATGTTTTTCTTTCCCAGGGAAGAAGGTACGGTAGGTAGTTTTTTTTAAATATAGTGTCAACGGAAAAAGATTGTTATTGACCTGGTTTTGTTTGTTCAGAGAAAAAGAGCGGTAGAACAAACACATACAAGTTCATTCATAATTCCGTTGACTGATTTTTTTCAATCTGATATCTTCTTGTTTAAGTTCGAGGTTTACTTATATTCTTTGCTTGACTTATTTTTCATATTTGGTGTTCCCCCCTCCTTCCCTTTCCCCTACCAGAATCACCCCTACCATTGCCTGTACAGCAAGTTGAAGGCAAACATATATATGTGGCAATCGCATTATCTATTTGACACACACATATATATATACAAGGACAGACACACTACACAGCTCGGTGGACTGATTTATTGACTCAAACTGTTGAGAAATAAATGACGACTTCGTGTCACACTTCTTAGGTCTTTGTAAGTACAAATACAACTGTTGAAAACCGTATTACAACTTCGAAATACTTTGAACGTTGATCTTTCTGATTAACCATACCGGTACCTACCAAAAATGTTTACCTTCACGTGTGGCGACTCTCGTGAGGTTGTCTTTGCCCTAAGAATACAGTGTCCTCAGTAATGCAAGAACGAGCACCAGCTTTCCTCATGAGGGTGAGAGTGAATAAGGGCGAGTGTCATCTTTCCTTATTTCCTTTTGAGGCCGAGAGTAGGGGTGGACGGAACCGACAACCGGATCCAAAGGAACCGGGTATCCTATTCCAAGATCCGTATCCGGAAACGGGTACTCGATTGCAATAGTATCCGGCTGGATCCGTGTGCCCATCCCTAGCCGAGAGTGAATGAGGACGGAGGCAAATTTCTTGGTGAAGGAAAGGATGAGCGAGGTCCAGTGCCATCTTTCCTCGTGAGGTCGAGAATGAATGAGAGCAAGAGCAAATTTTTGGTGACGGCAAGGATGAGTAAGGGTGGGAAAGTCGATTATCTTTGACACGCACACACACCTACACACCACCACAAGCACCCACTCACACCGGGCCACACCCACAAACAGTAGTTACACAATTCTGAGAAGAATAAGTAACCACAGTCAAGTAGTCCAAAAGATATGACACATAATGTAAGGGTATCCCGGAAATCAACCAACAGTGAATATCTTTAAAAATGTTATCCATGGTTTTACTAGGCCTAGTCAATAAGTGCCGAGAATGTTCGAATAAAAATATTGTTGTATCTTGCTAAATTATATGTTAAAAGATATCATTCTTTGCGAAGTTACACATTGATTTTTTCTAAACAGTCAGTAATTTGTTTCCTTTTTTAAAACACTCCTGACACATCAAGCAAATAAGTCACTGCGACTCAGTTCCAGTCTCATTTTTAGTTAGCGCCCCAACAGCCCCTGCTGGAGCCGGAATTTGAAAAGTAAGATCACAAAATGTTAAGTCTGAAGAGGACAGGATGAGTACACGACATTTTCTTGTTTTTTGTAGAGAACTACTCAACAGACATGGTCCACGTATGAGCTGGATACCAAGGTTGTCTCAAAATTACAGCAATTTTTCTGGGACGTGTACCGTGCCAGGAGTACAGAAACAAATACCCTCTCGAAAAGTTCATAGTCTAGTAATTGCATGTCTTCTGGAGATGGTACCGAGTACTGATAGTCTTTACAGCTCTCGCCCACTCTCCAGATATTTATTGCTTTTCTGAAATAAATACTGGCTGTAGGAGCTAGTCTTTTTTGTTTGACTTTTTCACAAAGGTGACAGAAAAATCAATATGTGCGAATTCTCGATAAACAATTCCTCCTAACCCCGGTTGTAGTATGTTTTGAACGTGTGCTGTGGTTTGGATTTAGTGGTATTCTTAATGTTTGCTTTCCCAGTTGAAAACGCAGTTCACTAGAACTTTGAAACGTTTTGTTAACAATAATATTCTAAGCAGATGCTTAGATATCTTGATTACCATATTGGTGATACAAGTGTTTTCCCGGAAGACAGATTTATCAGGCAAGGTGGACTGACAATGGTTCGCCATTGCTTTTTATCAAATGGATATGGTGTCAACGCCCTGAGGACGAAACCCACAGTTGTATTGTAGATTTCGAACAACTTATCTCCCCATCGGCTTGAACCCGATACGTTCTTTTTAGAAGGTGACAACCACTATTCATCGACTACACTAGATACCAGTTCCAGATTATGTCAATAAAAATATTTTCTCGTAGTATTTTCTGCGTAAGAGCAAGATGTTTTATGCACTAATGTGCAGTTTCTCTCACAAGTAGATCTTTTTTTTTTGTCTTGGCTGTTTTTCTTTCCAGTCCGATTGAATAATAATAGTAATACAAGCAGAAGAATGAGTAAAGAGGCATTGTACTGAGGAATCTTCGTCAACAATGTATGTGCCACACCCAACATTCTTCTTCTAGCACCGCTGTGACATCGAAGAGGAACAGACAGCTGCAAGCTGCAAAACTTTCGGTGTTTCTTTAATGCAAGCAGATCATGTTTCAAAAACAGGTTGCGGTATTTGTACTTAGAGGCAAAGATACCCTAAGTACGTAAGTGACACTGATATTGAGAACACGCGAGAAAGGTAAAGCAAGATATCACTGTTTAAAATATTAAAAAGAAACCTCTTGGTAAGGTAAACTTCAAGAGCTAATATCCACTACATTGATGTACAGAAAAAACAAGCTCGATTGAACGTAATGGTTTTGTTCTATCCTTTGGTCGACAGCCCTTGTTTACACGTCACAATAAATACCAATTTATCGACAACAAATCATCGACTGTAAAATTCATCGATAGGGCAAATCATCCGCACCATAATTTATTGATAGAACAGGTCCGGCAGAACAAATCAGCAACGGTGGATTCAAAGTCGATGAATTTTCAGTCGATGCTTTCGTCGTCGATAAATTTGCTGTTTATGAGTTTGTTGTCGATGAATTTGCTGTAAATGTGTTTGATGTCAATGAGTTTGTTGTCGATGAATTTGCTGTAAATGTGTTTGATGTCAATGAGTTTTCAGTCGATGGATTTAACTTCAATGGGTTTGTCGTAAGTTAACATATCAGTCGATGATTTGTTTTTTTCGATTATTTGTTCTGTTGATGATTTAATGTCTACGAATTGACGTGATACCACAGGCCGTACGGACCTGTGGCTGACAAGCGACTATGGTTTAGAAAGGGTATCACGCAGTCAGCGCAATGAGTTTAGAAATAAATAAATAAATAAATCACCACTTTTAGCTGGCTTTCCAAGACCGCTATTAGAACCGCTTTCAAGATCGTTTCTAGTTCGCCACTACTCAATTATATGGTTATTAATACTTTTACTGCAAGTAACTACTCAATTGCGATCATGCTGAATTAACATAAAAATTAGAAGCCTCCAGCGGGTTATCAATCTTTGTACAGTTTACAATTAAAGCGATAGAATCAACCGCTTTCCTTACCTGGAACTCGAATGTAACTGGTAGATCTGTAAATCCCTGTATATAATTTAATATTCGATGAAGCGAACAATTTATCGTTCAATAAATGAAGATTCGTATAATTTCATTACCCGAACAATTATCCGGATAACATTTTAATGAACAGTTCTTCAAATAACGGTTAATCTCAATTATCCAGATTATGGATAAATCGAACAATTATTCGGATAACAGATAATCAAATAACAATTCGAAGAACCTATAAATGATCCATCAAGGTTCATCCTAAGAACGGGAATAGTCTTTAATAAGTAGCGTTCCTCTATTCTAATCTCATCATAGAGGAGGAATAAACTCATTGTATGTTATTTCAGCAATGTTCGTTTGTCTGCTTTTCTTGTAAGTAAAGCTTTCTCCAATAAACACGGAACAAAACAAAAAGAGTTGCGTGAAGATGAGGGTAGTATCGCTTTTATTCTTCATCGCTATTACATGAAAGATACTGCTGTAAGGAGAAAAGCGGTTTTATAAAAGGTGTTATGACCTTGCTAATGAAACCACACACCACGACCGATGCAAGAATTACTTACTGGACATAGGAAGGTTGAGAAAGAAGATGCTTGCTTAAATGGGTGGAGTGGAGAGGACTGAGATGAGTTTTGTGCTCACTCATATAGAACAACGCGCACTCTTGAGTTTATCTATAGTTAGGTCTATTTTTTTAACCTTTCTTACGGATATTAAATAATAAATTAATTTCTAAGCGGGCGTTGTCTTCACAAAGTCACATGGCTGCTTTCAATAGCATACCACAGAGCATGGTTTAAAATACCACACTAGTTTACACTAACAGTTTTTCAGGTATTTGTTTTTAAGTTATGGAAACTTTTTGTCCCTATAGGAATGATAATTGTAGTTAATATAATGATGGATGCTATGCGTTGAATTCATGTTGGAGTTCGATTATACTATTAGTTTGAAAGAGTTGTTCAGAAAATTCAGTTTTGCATTGAACAGAACCAAATAATGATAACAAGCCCCATAATGAATGTTCTTCCCATAAGGAAGGAAATTACGATTTTCTTTAACTTAAAGTTGGAGAGGAGGAGAGCGATGCAAATACTTCATAACACATCTATAGGCATAAATACGAACGTTTTAAAAGGAAAATTATAAAAATCGGTCCAGTAGAAATGGTTGGGCGACTGGACAAAGCTTTTATAAAACTATTTTCAATATATAAATAATAATAATAAACGGTACCACACTAAGTTTGTAATTTATTGCCACATTGCAAAAGCAGTTTAATTCAAAAAGAAGATGTAAACGATCTGTGGTCATTCAAGTATTACGTAAGGAGGGTAGGGTGTTCAAATTTTATTTTTTGCAGACAATGAGGGAAGGATTTAAATGACTAAAATGTGCTTACGTAATACTTGAACGTCCCCTCTGTAGCATTCCTCTCCCTCTCTCTATAAGTCTCTTCTACTGTACATGAACATTGTTATCCTAAAAGTTTATACTATGTAGTGTGATTCATATCAATAATGATGATTTCAAACAAATTACCAAACCGCAAAGCAACATACGAAAAAGGTAAAGGAACATAAGTAGGTATATACCTCATCAGAGTGTTAGGATAATGATCTTATTTTATTACATGCCAGGTTCGATGAGTCTATATTCGGATCGAATGCTGGAACGAAAGTTTTTCAGTGCTTGATATAAAATACTTCATGAAAAACGTAGTAACTTCGAGGTAATGGAACAGACTTTCCTACCAAATATCCTTTTCGCACTTCTCTGTCTCTGGCGCGTAAGGCCTTTATTTGACTGTTTCAGATTAATCTCAGATTTTTCAACCGTAGTAACCCCGGTTGATCCTGCTTTTATTCAATGTCAATTAAATCAGAAAATTGCCAAATATCCTTAATAAACACGATATATAAATCAAGAGGTAGAAGCTATTAGATTTCAGATTAGTGAGATTTCATCTACCCATTTTATATTGTAGATGAGTTTTTATCTTACATGCGGATTTGCACATCTGAAAATGTTTATTAAACTTTGTATTTCTCAGCCAATTTTTAATAACTTATGACTTCGGTGCGTCTTGATATTTAAGCTGTTAAATCTCTAAACACCAGAGCGTACATCTTGACCCAACGGGATCGACCCAGAAACCTTGGAGATGCTGACCTAATGCGTTTGTTCACGCGAGCACCGTGGTCCGCTTGCATTTCTGAAGCTGAAGTTACAATGTAACCCAATGTAGTGACACGTTCTGAATTCTGACCTTGAATGTTATAGTTCTCAAGATATGTGTCTTTTAGCGTATTCAACTTAACAATCAAACTTCAGCATTAGATTCTTTGTACTTAAAACTCTTAAGAATAATGTTAAGCAACGATCTCCAACAAAAGATGACAGTACTACCTTCGTATACGTCTAATGTATTTTTATTGTTGCACGAAATTTCAATGCTGCTCCTACAAATTGAAACCTAGAGAGTTCTAACTTTCAGGGAAGAAAGTTCATAACCAATTCTATCCGTGTCATTTTTTTAATTTTCGTTTCTCTTCATTGTTGAAATCACTTGATTGTTGTTGTGAATATCAAAACCTATAACAATGAAACTTTTTCAACAATCAACAAAAAGGAACGTTGAAAATCGGCATTGATCGAACTCTTCAATTGGTTATGAACCTTCTTCCCTGAAAGTTAGAACTCTCTAGATTTGAATCTGTACGAGCAGCATTGAAATTTCGTGCAACGATAAAAA
>JAGDQP010027477.1:0-19128 GCA_022664845.1 Lepisma saccharinum
ATTTTCCAGATCTAAAACTGACGGTTTTCCTCTGATAAACTTCTTTCTCTCTAGTCTAGTATTTAGTTTCAGCTTACATCTCACCATCTTATGATCACTCGAGATTTTGAAACTGTTGAGAACAGACACGTCTTGCAGGATTTCCCTGTTGTTTGATAGAACGTAGTCTATTTCGTTTTTGGTCCCATTTTGGCCTTTCCATGTCCACTTCCTCTGGGGCGGTTTCTTGAAAAATGTATTGGAAATGAACAGTCTGATGGCTTCTGAGAATTCCACTAACTTCTCTCCTCTCTTGTTTCTCTTGCCAAATCCAAAATTTACCACTTTCGTGTCACTGCTCTGCTTGGTTCCTACTTTCGCATTGAAGTCTCCCATTACAATTTTGTAATGCGATTTGCTACTATCCAAAATCTTCTGGATCTCCTCGTATAGGTCTTCGACTTCCTCCTCCGGGTGCGAGGTTGTTGGAGCGTACACTTGTATAATGAATGGATTCGCGCACAAACAAAGGTAGAGGATGTAATCAAGACTGCGAAGAAGATGAAGTGGAGATGGGCCGGTCACACAGCTAGACGAACAGATGGAAGGTGGACGACAAATGTACTACAGTGGATTCCTAGAGAAAAGAAACGACCGAGACGACGTCCAAATGTAAGATGGGTAGATGAAATCAAGCGTTCTTTAGGAGCTACATGGATGAGAATATCAGCAGACCGAGATATGTGGAAAGAAAAGGGGGAGGCCTTCATCCAGCAGTGGATAGAAAACGGCTGAATATGATGATGATGGTACACAACACTAAAAAACACTTTTGCGCTGCTTTCTCTTACTTAGCAATAAGAATTGTTGTTTGAAGAGACTTAGCAATAAGAATTGCTATTCAAGGTAACTTTCGCTTTTCAACGTAGAGTAACGCTTTCTCAATACAGTATTTCGCTTTTTCAAGTCATGAACGGAAGCACAACAACGAAAATATGACACAGGTGATGGATAGTTTTCGTGAACGGTTCGGTTTCGGTAAGGAGCCACCAAGTTGTCAGACTGATCACGTAGGAGAAGAAAGCTTTTCGCCTGGGAAGTGTTTTGGATGCTTTCCGCTATGGTCGTCCATCAACCTGAAGGAAAATATGTGTTGAAGTTAGTGCGTCAGTGATGCGTTCACCCTGCAAGTAACTGTAAGTGTTATTAAAGTTACAATGAAGTAATTGCACGTGTAAAGGGACTTTATGGCCACCCTGTACACAGGACAACAGTTGAAAGACGGCTCTTGCCTTACTAAGAATAGTAGAGAGGTTCTCGAAATGTCTTTAGAATTAGTTGCAAAATATAAATAAAATATCCTGCATGGATTAAATATGAAACCACCAAATAATAAAAGTGACGATTATCAATATTAATCCACAACTGGAACATATTATCGACGGCAGGGATTTGAACCCGTGACTTAATGGAAACCCTTTTTGAATCCGCCACATTAACCAGATACAAAAGCTTTCATTTCACATTCCATACCAGGACCTTAGTGGTATACGGGCGGATGTTATATTTTCACTTTTTTCTCTCTCCAGAGACCAGTTTTTTTTTTTTCCAGAAAACGAAGGGAAACGGAAACGAACTCCAGAGGACATTCCATATTATTAGCAAAGGTACAGGAAAGAGACATTTCATAATGAATATGAAAAGTGCTGTGACGTTCGTTTCCTTTCGTTTCGTGGACACAAAACTGCCCTCCTAAAAATAATAAAAATAAGACACCCTGTCTTATTTCACTAAGATATTTAGTTCCTTTTCAATGCAAAAATAAGAATTAATACAAATTTTGGTGTTTATTTCTTTCAAAACTTTTCTTCAGTTCGCAATTCGATATTTATCAGTGAACACAATTAAAATAAATATAGTAATTATTCTGTTCTCCATTTTTAATGTTGGATTAGGTAAATATTTTTAATGTTAGGGAAATGTCTCCTGTTTAGTGAAATATTCTTCTGGGAGAGCAATTGTTGATACGAGGCGCATGTCAAAAGAAAGGGCCGATTAGTTATAAATTGGGACTGGCAACATTGACGAGGTTGCGCGTGCGCACTAGCATACACCGGTACAATGTGCATATAGCACACGTACGATTGTCAGTACAAACAAAGTTTTGCATGTGTGTGTGACAGCGAATGACAATGGCTGCCGTAATTGAAAATCCCGCCAAGTGCGAAGTGCATTTTGGCCCGGTGAGACAAGGATTTGGTATGAACTGCTTTTGCACATAGTGACTGGTGACGAAACCTGGCCTTCGTACGTCACTGGTGAATCGAAGCAGCAATCCATACAGTGGCGTCACTCAAGTTTCTCGAAGCGGAAGAAAAATCAAGCAAAATCCACAAAATTATGCCAGCTGAGCTTGGGACCGAAAATGCGTTCTTCTTGTTGAATGCATGGGACCAGGAAGAACCATCACATCGAAAGTGTACTGTGAAACACTGTCTAGCCTTCAACGTGCCATTCAGAAGCGGTGACGTGGAATGTTAAACTTTGGGATCCTCTTGATTGATGATGACGCACACCCAGTCTCACACACAGCTGTCCGTACGTTTCAAGCAAATAAACAATTCCGATTGGACGTTTTTGATTACCCCTTTATAGTCCCGATCTTCCACCAAGTGAATATCCCTTTACTTCACATCAAAAAGTGGCCTACTTCGAAACGTTTGCCGATAGAGGTGTTGAAAACATCAGTGCTGGACTACCTAAATTCGCAGGCGGCGGAATTCTACCAACAGTGTCTATGATAGCTTAAGCCACGGTACCAAAGGTGCTTACAGGCTAATGGTGACTATGTGGAAAAATGAACAAGGTATACACGCTCATGGAACCACCAATATAAGTTTTGTTCTATTCTTTTCTTCGTTCCTTCCTTTTGACATGAGCCTCGTAATTTGGAAAATATGCTCTAGAAACATACATAAAATTCTTGGTCCATAACTGAACAATAATGTAATCGTAATTAATGAAACCATAAAACTAAAATACTTTGAGATTAATTATGAAAAACGAAATAGTTTAGTAACAAATATTTACTGGTGCTTCGTATTTTTTTTTAAATAACTGCTTTTCAAAGGTTTTTTTTTTTAACATAAAAGCTTTAAGTTATTCATACCTGACGCCATTCAAGCTGACCTTTCACGGCATAAAATCTAATCAGAAAAGGATCTTTGTCTTCTTTTCCTTGTTCTTAAGCGTGGATAATTTGTCGGTTTCCATGGCCTACACTAATTTAATTAATCCTATGTTGCTGAGAGATGTAGTTTAATTGTTGGTTTGATGTTAAACAATGGTATAGCACAGGCATTATAATTACAACGACATGGATTCTATAATTAAAAAAAAAACATGTCTTGTTTTCCAATTACTGGAAGCAAAATCCCTGAAATTGATTAAAAAGGCTGAGTGTGACACTGGAAACAGTGGATCCCTAAGGATAAAGGAGTATTCTTACCCTCTCGCTTATATTGGGAGAAACCCACATAGCAAAATGGCGTCCCTGGGATGTTCGACGGATCTCCTGGCAGGATATCGGGATGTCCGTGGGACGTCCAGTTTAGGTCCCGTTTACATCCAAGGGACGTCCGTGGGACCTCCAAATGTCCGCCCCGGGATCGTCCCTGGGACGTACATTTGGGATCATTTTAGGACAAAGGTGGGACTATAATGGGATAAGTTACTGCATGTAAAATAATTTATATTTAAAGCTATTTGTACCACTAAATACAGTTAACGTGGCTCTATATGTGCTACCGTTAATATCAGATACCAGCAAAAGCGTTCTATTTCCTCCGTGTCCTTTTTTGCATCCGGGTTGCCGAGATTTCAGTCTTAAAATTTTCACGCTAGAAATTCTAACTTTGCAGTTATTCACTTTCAAGCTTGAATATTTTAAGAGCAAAGCCTGGGCAACCCGGGTGCAAGACAGGACACGGAGGAAATAAAAATCTTTTGCTGATATGGTATTAACGATAGCACCACGTGAAGTTATTGTATACTGTTGTCATAATTATATTGTTTTAACAGTAACTTAATTATTACAAGCAATTCCAAGAAAGAAAAATTATATATTTAATATATAATTGCTAATAATAGTGGAGTTCAATTGAATATCACTATGAATTGAAAGGTTTCAACAATAAATACAACCAGTGTTTATAAGTATATAATACAGAGAGACTAACGATAAACATTTCTGAGAATTCCTGATTTTGATAATATTTCCCTGACCGACAAAACTGAACATTATTATTCCTAAGCAAAGCAGACTCCTACGTTTTTACCGTGTCATTAGGTTAGATTAGGTAGAAATATTCAATGCGTTCGACGTCCTTTTATTATGTTCACATTGTTGTATTAAAATGAAGCGTCAAAGAAGATAAAAAAAATACTGGACCAAGCCTGACGGACTATTTTTATGGCATGCTTTGTGGTATGGGGTATAGAATGAAACAGGCGGAAAGAAGAAAAATAGTTGGACGCAAAGATAAAGAGATGAAAGATTAAGAAAGAGGTTATACCTGTATCCCACGCGAATTATGGAGCTGTGTTTATGTATAATTTGATTTTAAATTTACATTCGTATTTCGAAAAATTACTGAAAATTGCCTGTAATCTAAACAGAATCGATCGGATGATTGATTACATAGATTGATACAAGAGAAACTGCAACCTTTAGTGCCATTACGCCCCACCACTTTTGCCCTTTATACTGTACGTAACTACAGAAATAGAATACTTAACAACAAAATTTGCCTCGCACACACGCATAAATTTAACACATTCTCTTCGTTTTTATGGAATAACTTCACGAAAATGTCTTAAGAGACATCGCATCTTTCGCATAGTTTGGACATGTTTTACCCACAATCACCCTTCCATTCACGCTACTACTGTAACAATACGCGATACCATCCGCCATTGGCAAACAGTACCATGTTTAACATTGTTTCCACAGCAAGAAAACACTTATTTCACATTCCGAAATCCATAACTACAGAAACAAACTAATAAACTCACTTCTTCCCTGTAAATTTGAGAAATTTTGACTAATCACGGTGAGACATTGTAAAATTTAACCACTATCCAGAACCGAGATTTTCTTGGTCTTTATATCGATGAGTAGGTACAAAATTTCACTGCAATTTCACTGCATGCTTTTTTTTCCTCCAAATTCTTGTCCTTGTGCATAAAATTCGGGTGAAGTTCCGCAGAGTCAATCCAGCTTCCATAGCTTAACTTGTAAACAGTGAAAAAAAAAAGCGTTCTGTCAACTGTGTAACATTTCAAAATACGTAACTTAACCTAACCTATTCTAACCCACTGTCACTTAGTAAACAGTAAAAAGAATGAATACAAGGTAATTGCATGAACTCTGCGGAATAATAGCCTAAAATTCGAGGCAGGAGAGGTGTGTTATCCTTAAATTAACGTTCTATAGGTTAGTTTTGGCAAGTTTGTGCTCCCTTCAATGGTTTACTTAGGTTTCCTTTACATAGGAAATTCTCCTCTACTTACGCCACAGACGTAAAAGTAATGGCGAGGTTGGAATACTACCTTCAAGTTTAAAATAATCTAGTTTCTAAAAGTAAAAGAGCAATACCGTCATAACTGCTCGCGAATTTACCTGTCAAAATCTATCACCTTTGTTTTTTAAGCCTTACATATGGTATGCAGCGAAGTTCGAATAAACGCATTTTCTCGCTGCATTCTTTTGTGTCGCGAAAGTATAGTAGTAAATCTTACTTTCGGAAACATTCTAACCTTTAAATAAACGACATTTCAAAATTCTTACGAGGATAGTTACCAATTTTTCAATTCCTGGCAAATATAAATTCAACAACATTCAAAACAAATCTTGAATTATAGTTGCGCCCCCTGGCTATGCCAGAGTGAAGAAGAGCGAAGAAGAGCGCGTCCCAACACACATAGCACTTTCCCAAAGTCATCCAAGCAACTTTTCGTTCGAGCTTTGATTTTTTGCTTCGTCATATCTTTCTTATAGTAATAAATACTACTACCTACTACTACTATGACAGCAAAAGTCTAGTATAACATCGAAGTATGACAGCCAAATAATCAAGGATATCGTTATTCACGCATTTAATTAGAAAAATAGGCAATCCCGCACGCCTATCCGGGGGACATCCAGGGGATCTCCAAATGGGATGAACTGTTCGTATAGCCCATAGAGTTATCCCACGGACGTCCTTAGGAGATCGCTACGGGAGCTTGACTAATCTGACGTTAATGGGATCTAAATGGGAAGTCCCAGGGATGTACTCTGCTATGTGGGAAGAGATGCTTTCAGCAGAAGATTTTTACCTCAAAGTTATGAAAGGTCTCTCTCAAGACGTTGTTAAAAGAATATTGGAGGATGTTATTTCAGTTGACTAAATGGAGATTTATGATGTGATAAAAGACACGGTTAAAACTTTAAACATCATTACTTTATATTAGAGATGGGTTCTCGATACTTTCAATACCTCGATACCACCGAATCCGATCGATACCTCAAATAATGAACTCGATACTTTTATATCATTTGACAGTGACATCTTCCATTGAAAATAACAGAGTGAAAGCTTCTTTAGTTTTCAAAACAAAGTTTCGTCATAGGAATTCGTTGCTATGTTCCATTTATGTTGAGAAGTCATAAATCTTGGTTGAACATAAAGATCAATAGGCTACCAATTGACGCCTATATTCGATACCGATACTCCTACAAAAAAGTATATAGATACCGATACACGATACATTATTAGAAAAGTAACGAGTAAAAGATACCGATACTCCTTCTTGTCGGTTTCTTTTGCGAAGGCAAATATAAAATAAACCATGATATAAAAGAACTCCATATAAAATATATGTGACAGTCGGGAAATGTGACGTTATTTCTACCAATGCTACCACAACACTCACAAGTGACATCTAGAATTGGTTTTTCTCAACGACTGGACTGACTTGTTCAGGAAGCATCGTATCAAGTGTCGCTTATTCCGATACTCGATACCGCGTTAAAAAAAATCGAGGACTTGGATAGAGATACTTTCCCCCTAAGTATCGAGTATTTGCCAAGATACCACTTTTTGCATCGTGATACTATAGGTATAGTGTCCATGTCTGTTCCGATACCCGATACCGCTTAACACTCGCACTACTAAGGTAATTATTGTAACATGGACTACATACGAAGAATGGGACGATTTGTGCCCATCTTCAAAAATTAAATATATCTCACAAAATAGACACAAACTAGCGCTTGATTCAATGACATTTATCTTTTTAGCCAAGACAACATATTAACTTAGTGATTCCGAACAAAATATAAGCAATAATAGTGCGGTATAACCAACAATCAAGAGATACATTTGTTTCTGAAATGTACGCGTAGGTACAAAGTAAATCGCTTGGTACTCCGTGTTACTAAAATTACCTTGGTAATGGAAATATTTTTTATAATTGATTTACAATACTAACAGCTGCGGCACCTAAAGTAACTCTATGAAATGCCTTAGTACGTAGCTGGTGCTGATACATCCAACGGTATGTAAACATTTTAATTATTATTTTTTTTAATGAGTATCCAACACTGACAACTGCATCGCCGGATATGCCTCTACGACCTGTCACAGTACCTTAATGCCCATGTGTGCAAAATTTGATGCAAATCAATGCGGATAGGTCCAAAGGTATGGAAACTATGTGAAAAACTGAGATTTTAAAATAAGTTGGTAACACTGACACCTGAGGCGCCTGCTATGTCCTGAGTGTCTCTGTGAGCGTAAGTCTAAACGCGAAGTTGAAAAAAGGCGGGAAACAACTATTTATAATACTGCCATCCAAGGTAGGTGGACTGCCATCTGGATACGACACTTCAAAAATTTAGTTACGTCTCCTACTACGTTTGTACCCACCACCGAAAGAATGAAAATTTACGAGACAGCAACGTTCAAACTGCGTCACCGTAACGCCCATGATTTAGCTAAACATACGGAACAATTATACATTATTATTATTATTTAGATTTTTAAACAAACGATTAACAGAATAATTACAAAAAAATATGACATGGTGCGCACAAAGTCCTGGTAGTGCGAGGGTCAAAGGTATCGAGTAACTCGACACAGATTCTTTTTTAACCAAGTATCGAGTAATTGTAAAGATAGCAATTAGTGATACTGCGCATATGAAATTGGATTAGACTGGAAGTGGATAATAGAGGTTAAATGTCTGGTGTTTGCCATACCACACTAGCCGATCACTCCAATATTGTTACGTAGAGCTCGATGCAACACAACAGGAATAAGATGTAACAAAAGAAGGGCTGAAATTTATCCCAATATAATGAAAATTCTCGTATTTCTTAAGAGAAACCTACAATATTTCCATCAGACAGTAAATGATTGTGCTGGTTAATATGGTGGTATTGTTCTTTTATTTTTTATTTTTATTCACTCATTAAAGTGAGCGAAATGTTAACAGTATTGTCTCTTTAAAAAAAAAACGCCCTTTACTATCATGTATGAGAAAGTAGTCAATAATGCGTAAAATAATTAAAATAGAATAAGTTAATATAGTTAAAGAATTAAGGATAGGAAATTTGTATATCTTAATTTTACTTTTATTTATTACCAGCTGATATAACCGCCCGTTGGTGCGGGGCGAATAAAATATATTGACAACTGTAACAGCTGGACCATTTTAAAAATTGGTTGATGGCACTGACATCTCCAGTGAACCGAGAACCTTCAAGACCAGTCCCAGTACCTAAATGCTAAGTTTGTGCCATTAAGTAGAACGATATGCAAACAATTTGAAATATTGAATGTTTAAAGGGGGATTGGCAACACTGACGACTGTTTCTTCTGTAGCACCCGGAGTGCTTGTTTGACCTATCCCAGTGCTTGTTTGAACTGTCCCAGTAGCTTATCAAAACGAAGGTCAAATTTGGTGCAAACCAATGCGGATAATAAAAAAAGTTGGCAACACTGAAAACTGCGGTGATTCAAAATACCTTTACGACCCACCCCAGTACTAAGGAACGCGTATGTAAAATTTGCTAGAAATTAATACACACGTATAGATACAGTATGTATAAGTAACAAATTTAATAACGGCCAGAAGACTCACTCAACGGCAAAAAAAAAGAAGTTAATGACGCTTAAAAGAGGTGGTTTCTCGGAGAGTGTTGAACCAAATATATATATATTATGTGGGACCCCGGGCAAGTCAATTACTTGGGTCCCATTTAATTTGGTATTAAGCCTCAATTTAAATTTATCGTCAGTAGCAATATACACTAACACTACTTGTGTTTGCTATACACTTTTATAAAGGGGGCCCGCACTCATTTCGTTACGTTACTGGTACCCACAACTTTCCACAAAAACATAATATTCAATCATAAACACGATTAATTCTGAGAAATCTGTTTTCTTCTTATTCAACCGCATAGTAACTACTTTTCAGGATTGTAAAAGGTTATTCGCACACAAGGTTACTTCCCTTACCGTGAAAATGTGATATTATTTGTAAAACAACACAAATACGACTGACTATCTTATTTACCTAACTCGGAGTGAACAAACTGTGATGGAAGCTTCCCAGACAATAATAGGTGCCATAAATACTTGCAATGTGTTTTGTTTATAAAGGGCAATAACCAATGACTTCGCAGAAATTCCTAAATCATCGAAGATAACTCTTAATCCCGGATGTAATCAACACATTTCTTTTGAATAGATTGTTCATTACAATAGTGGAAAATAAGAATTCGCAACTAGGGTAAACGTACGAGTAAAAGTTCAGATTCTTTGCGCCTTTATATTTTTGTTCATAGCTATATAACTGTAAACTCTTAGTTGTTTTCGAAATTAATTTTACAGTGAAACAATAAAAACACAGAACATGTATTTTTTATTATTTCTCTTCTCCAAAACAGGTTAATGACCTATGGTTGGCACCCTCTAACCAGTAGTTGCCCTCCCCCCTTCATGCCGAGTTTTGATACCGCTGAGCCCTGCAGTTGGCATCACTGACAAATATTTGTTTCTTTGAAGCGCCGTGCTATCTGAAAATTCTATCCATCGAATTTTTATGTCTTTAAGAATGGCTATATTAGCCATATGAAAATTCTTTTTTTAACAACCCGTGCCAAATAAATGGGCACTGTGGAAAAATGACATACCAGTCATTGGCAACCCCTAGTAGAAATAAGTAGTTTGCATTATTTACACAATGATGCACGCTAAGGGGTCTCTAAATATCCTAGTTATTAAAGAAAGAAAACCCTATAATAATTACATTATAGCAATAAATAACATTAGTATCTCAACGTAGAAAGTCCTATTTTCAAAAGCTTGAAAAAATAAGATTTAATCGAGTGTGCAATAAAAAAACACCGTACCTGACTTACCTAACCTCCACGTACCCTTTATTAAATTTCCTAATGCGTATATACATGTATAGAGAAAAAAAAATCTTTAAAAAAAAATACAAACAAAACCACAGCAGGATTCGATCCCGGGTTCTCCGTATTAGCTCTTCGACATGCTACCAATACACAAAATTGGCAATTGAAAATCACCCGCTTGTCAGTCTTATTTACGATTAAGTAGTAATATTTACTGATTAAGGAGTAATGTGCCTGGCCAACAATGGTCCCGCCTTAATAGGGCTTTCTTTATTGAGACATTACTAAATAATTAGAGAAAAATAAAAGTTCAGTCCTTAGATTTTGATAGGTTAAATTTGTAACTTAACGAAGCCTTCTTGAAATTATCGCCTTAACCATGAACAATAACAAAGATGATGTGTTTCAGAAGTCATCACATGGCGATTATAATAGTAAACGCGGCGGAAGTCGAAGAGCGTCTCGCGCTAGAAATTTGAGAGGGGAAAAGATACACGACCGCACCTAACTTCCAATTTCCCATGGTCACTAATTTAAGATAATGTACGAAAATGCAAAAAAGCAATTATTAATAATAAATATGAGTATATAAAAATATATTTTGAAGGAAAAGAAAAAGGTGTTGATCCGGAGGAGGTTTGAACCCGGGACCTTTTACTCAAGAAGCGAATGTCTTGACCATTCGGCCACGAAACCAAGTGGAGATATCTTGGTTTCGTCGTTGTATTTACAGTGGGTAGCGTCAGAGTTTGTCAGTATGACGTCGTAGGTGATGACGACTTCCGCCGTGTTTACTAGATTAATCCTCAAGTGAAGTCATCAAAGAAGCAATAAGCAACTTGTCGGGAACAATAATAGTTTTGCCAAATTATTTTCTACCTTAATTTAAAAAAAAAATAATCTTGGGAGTGCCAATTTCAGGGACATTTACCCAGTGCTCGAAGTGGAAAGTGAGCGGCGGGGGACGTCATGTCCTTACTTTTTCATTTTGGATTTGGCGAACCCCCTACCTTTTTGTTAATGAGAGCTCATTGTCTTTACTTTCAATAAGCAATTGCCATCAGTAGGTCCAAACATACCCTTACTTTCTAACCCACTTCTCGAAGCGTACCCTAACCCACTTCGAACACTGCATTTACCCTAACTTGTGAATTGTGGTTAGGGAGCTGTAATTGAGAACATAGGAAAGTATAAGGTGTAAACCAACCTAAACTTTTTGGCTGATAACAGAAGTTTCACCAACGTTTATAGACCTAACTAATAGGTTGCTTCACATATGACGTTATTGACTTATCCAAGGATGTTAGAATTAGAGGAAAGTCCAAAATAAAAACAATTGAATCCGAATGTACCAGCGACACGCTGCCGTCTTGGTATGCACAGTCAGAACTTAGAAGAGTGCAATTTACATATAATTTAAATATTGATATGCTAATATAGTTAAATATATAATACTATTAATTAAAGCAACACAGAAAGAGTAAAACTTTGTTTTTAGAAGCTGATTACTTTCATTTTGCCTTTCCCGCTCTTTTAAATTCTGGCTGTGCATATCAAGATGGCAGCATGATGTGAGTAGGTTCGGATTTTTTTTTTAATTCTAGCTTATCCTGTAATTCTAACGTCCTTGGATAAGTCAATGACGTCATGTGCGATGCAACCTATTAGTTAGCTCTACAAACGTTGGCGTCTCGCCATTATTTCTTGCATTGTTTGTCTATTATCCACGGGCGTAGCTCAAGTCCAGCGGAGAGGGTGCGTCCGTAACGTGGCGGATAACGGAAAGGCCTTCAGATATGGAGGCTAGCTGCGAAATAAGCGGGCTCTAGCAAGAAGCGACGAATAACAGTCCTCGACCAATGAGCAATGGAGATAAATATCTTGAATCTCCCTGCGAGCATGAAAGCAGTGAGGAGGCAGCCCCTTCATCATGCTAGAAAGCTGCAGGTCAAACACTTCAAACACCCTACACTTCTGAAACACAAGATTAAAAGAAGAAACAGAGAGTTATCCGGGCGGATTTATAGGACCGGAAATTGGCGATGATTAAGGTACATGAATATCGGAACCTGGAATATAAGGGGGCTGAATGAAGGAAATAGAACTTGTAGGTGAAATAAAGAAGATCAAAGTAAGGTACCTAGCCATAACGGAAACCAAGAAGAAATGAAATGGTCTAATGGAACTGGACGAAGGGCACATTCTCATATACAGCGTAGTTCCGAAAGCAGAGAGAGCCAGAGCAGGAGTAGCACTAATGATCCACAAAGAGAATAAAGACACCTTAATAGGATGGGAATTCATAAACGAAAGAATAATGACAGCCAACAGCAAAGAGGAAGACTGAGAGCTAACATTAATAATAGTATACGGCCCAAACGAGGACGACACGGTAGAAAACAAGAGGACTTCTTCGAGACGCTCCAAAAGATCAAAGATAACATAAAACAAGAAGTTGTAATATTAGGAGACCTGAATGGTAGAGTGGGTAACAACGTAAACAAATGGAGACAGGTCATAGGAACACATGGAAGTAGGCAAGAAAAGAAGAAAGAAACATAGACTCGCTATGGATTGAATTAAAAAACATCCTATTACAAGCAGCAGAAGAAACCTGCCGACAAATGAAAGTAGGTAGCAATTAGAAAAGAACACCATGGTGGACACAAGAAGTGGAAAAGGAGAACAAAGAAGAAGAAGAAGAACACAGAGTTATAGAAACAGTACCTAAAGCCCCTCGTACACGATTCAATAAAGCTTGAACAAGAGCGTTGAACAAGCAATTGGATGAAAATGACGTCACGAGTCAGACACTCCACACAGGAAATCTCTTGAATTCAAGTCTTCTCATCCAATTCGTCCTATTTAGAACCTGTCCTATTTTTATTGAATTCAACGCACTGATCTACCAATCACATCGCTGGTGACTTGAACACGTGATAACAGTGCTTCCGGAATGCTAAAAATTAAGATGTTAACATGGAGCAGGGAATTTTTAAAGCCTTGTTTTTATGATGCGAAATAAAGATATTATCAGAAAATAAAAATAAAATAAATAAAGTATCGCTACAAGAAATTCCATCGCATCTTGCTGAGGTAAAGTGTACCTGATGTTTCTTCTGTAGCTTTTGTACAATCACTATTGCAATAGAATTTGATACAGACGGTTTACTATAATTCCTAATAAAGTTCGTATTGTATTTAGAAGCAGTAGGATATTAATATTTAAAGTACCACTGAGTTGCTCATAATTTATGTGGAAAGGTCGAGTTTTTATTTACTGTATGTAGGAAGTTCAAAGCTGCTAAACATAGAAGTATCTGGGTACACTTTACTTTAGGGCATGAAAAAATGTAATCTTTTCCAAAGTGTGTGGAAGGGCTGTAACTTAAAATATAACGTTTTATATATATAATACTATAACGTTTTATATAATACTTCCAAGTTTCGAGTCATGGAAGTATTAAATTAGAGTGAAAAAGCGAAAAGTACTTGGAACTTCTTGGCTGCTTCCACGTTGGTGAGCGAGCACATTAAACCGTGCATGAAATAGCGAAAAGTACTTGGAACTACTTGGCTGCTTTCACATTGGTGAGCGAGCATTAAACCGTGCATGAAATAGCGAAAAGTACTTGGAACTACTTGGCTGCTTCCACGCTGGTGAGCGAGCACATTAAACCATGCATCGCATATAATAAAAAAAAAAACCTTCTTTAACCCGCCTTTGCTTATTCAGCATTGTGGCCATGATTTTTGTAGCAAATAACGTGTCATTCATAATACGACGCAATGCTATTAATATACCGCCGCATCCCTACAATCTGCATGTAGTAATGAACGCAAATAAATGTATTCCGACACGAAGTGTCACGATTAGTATGCCTCCACATGGCGCTATCTTGATCAACTGGAGTGCGTATGTAACGAAATAATAATAAAATATGCATTTTCACTTTGGATTATAAGTTGTCGTTAGATGTTTATAGAAGTGCGTGTAACCGGAAATAAATAGAAATTTATAAGGATTGAAAAGAGTTTTAAATAAAGCAATAAAAAGTCGATGTTCGAGGCATCACCAACTACGGAATCGAAGCCGTTAATCAGGTTATTATTTTATTAAAAGCGACGCATATCATGTTTAACATTCACTCCATGTTCCTGCTTTCAACGCAGAAAGTGCAAATCGACTCACGTGCTTTTGGCTCTATCACACTTCCGCTTAACTTATTGAATCGTGTACGAGCACCATCCAAGCACTTTCAACACTACTTGGATACAACTCTTTGATTATACCAGTTGGATCGTGTACGCACTCATCCAACTTCTTGTTCAAGAATTTGATTCAATGTTTATTGAATCGTGTACGAGGGGCTTAACAAAGAAAGATCTCGAGACTTTAGAAAAGTATAGAAAACAGATAGACAAAGCTTGCTAGGAAGTGCATGGAAAGTGATGTGGAATGTCCTAGAAAAGTTTACTAAAAGCTATACAACGTGGGTACAAATCTTGTCGAAGCTATGTAAGGACCGGCAACCTTCAATGGAAAGAATTTGAAACCAGAGCTGGAGTGAAACAAGGAGATATTTTATCCCCGTATCTGTTTATAATTCTCATAGATGAAGTACTCAAGGAATGTCACAGCAAAATGAAACCGTTTCACGTAGGATACTGGAAAATGAAAATAGTAAAACTAACAGAATTACTCTATGCAGATGATATCGTAATCAGAGGCGACTTACAACATAATTTAAATGTGCTAAATGCAGAACTGAAGAAGAAGAATATGCTGATAAGCAAGGAGAAAACTGAAACCATGATAATCAGAAAGCAAAACACGAAACATAAAATCAAGCTGGATAACGAAACATTAGAACAAGTGGGAAACTTTACATATCTACATACGTAAACAACCAAGGAAGAGAAGACGAAGAGGTAACAATAACAATTTTTAAGAAAGAAGACAATAGAGAATGCAAAAATCACCGACGCATATCACTATCCAGAGTACCAAGAAAAGTCTACTCAAGAATCCTGGAGAGTAGACTAACAAAGGCACATAGTAAAGCAACAACTAGAAGAGCAAGCGGGATTCATACCAATTAGAACCATGAAAACAGGAAAACTCTACCAAATGATAAACAGACGATTCATTAAAAAAAAGAAAGAAAGAAATATTCACAAAGACCAAGCTGACTATATACAGAACAACCTATATACCAGCACTCACGTACAGCAGCGAAAACTGGACTTTAACCGGAAGACATCTACAAGCCATACACACCACGGAAATGCGCTATTTAAGAAGAAGAACGGGGAAAACCAGGAAGGATAGAATAAGAAATCAAACCCTCAGAGAATCATTGAACATCCAACATTACAGGAAAGAGTGGAACATAACCAAATTAGATGGTTTGGACATCTAAATAGAATGGAAGAAACAAGACTACCAAGATAAGTATGGGAAGCACGCTTCCAGGGACGATGACCAAGGAAAACCTGGTACATGAGCGTTGAAGAGATACTGGAAACACGAAGATTGGAATGGAACCAAGCCAAGAAAATGACGGCAGATAGGAAAACCTGGAGAGCTATCTGTAACACCTTGCCACCACAGGGTAGAAGAGAATGCAACTAAATAAGTAAGTTTGTCTATTATTCGTTTTCAGCACTACGCTACCTATTTTTCTCAAGGGCGCCGATTTCTGTGTAACTTGGGGGGCATTCAGATATGTGTTTTATGCCTGATAAACGTATAAGATGACATATGATGACCTTAATACAAATTCAATTCCGATTTCTCCTTCTGTCCAGTTCACCCTTGCGCTGCGCTGCGCTACTGCTTTATTGGATAAATATTGTTTTCCTTCTTTTAATTCTCGGTTCTCGATCTCGACAGGCATGGTTCAAGAAGTTTCTGTCTCACCTACAGTGAGAAAAAAAAAAAATATTTGGACAAGTTCAACAAAGAGGAAAAACAGATTGTATCACACGCAAAACGTAGCCCATTTCGAAATATCTTGCCCTTTTATGATAATTTGGATAGCTTGGATAGAATGCTATAGAAATAGCTAGTACTCGATATACCTGTAAATTAACAGGCAACGAAAGAGGGACAACTACGAAAATTCATCGAAAACAACAACAACATACTACTTTCGAAAGTAATGTTCTAGGTATCCTTTTGTGTACAAGAGCACTGCGTGGTGTATTCAAGTAATCCACATCGTATCAGGCATAAAGAAGCAATATGGCGAACAAAGCAGTTGAACAACATTGGAACTATAGTCGTCTCAAAAGATAAACCAACTTTTCCCTCGAAGGCTTCTAAGTGGTTCTCCGCCCTCCTTCCCTCATACTGTGAGATTCCGCGGTAAAGTACCCTCTACTTAGCAGTGTAACCAACCCCGTTGCGATTATCGTAGAAGTCTAGCTCACAGTTTCTTCCTTGTTGAAAAATTATGAAAGATGTACAGTTCGTTTGTCTACACCAGTTTCTGTAATGCAGAAGTCTCAACCGAATATTCAGTAATTTATAAGAGTATAATATATATAACATGATCGATACCCTATTTTAACACTCAGAGCCACCGTCTCGTGTGCAGAAATGGCGTGGATCAAATAATAGGTGACCCATAACCCACCATCTCCTAGCGCTTTCTTAACCCACGATACACCGTAATTCAATCTTGAACCACCGCCCATAGTGACCCACGCTTGAGCCACGACCCACCATCCAGCACGGCCAATTGAACCCTCAACGCACTGGAAGCCTCTCTTGGCCCATGAACAATAGAATTCCCAGGTCCTGAGATCGCCGAAGTTCGCATTACGACGCTGGGTCTACGCCGAAAATCAAGTCCACGAAGCCCAGCTTATGAGTGCGCTAATCACTAGTCTACTGGTAGACCCTTATTATTATTACTATTAAATACAAGATAAACTATGGCTCTTTGGTTCGTTGTTACTTTCTGTGTCTCATTGGTGTGCAACACTGTAAGAGAGTAGCAGGTCATACCACCTGGGGAGAACGACAAGACGACATTTCTTTGATGTGGTTAAAAGAACTTGAATGCCTGCAGAGTCGCGTGTGGCTAGAAAAGTTGGTTTAGCTTCTGAGACGATTATACTAACTTTAATTTCAAATTACGTGCGGAAGGTAAAAGGTACTGAGACATAGCCAAGCTTCTTGGAAAGCCATGCTCTACCGTTGTATACATCATAAAGAAACATAAAACCGAGCAACTATTGGGGATCCGTTCTGGTCAACCAAGGAACCTAACTGCCCGGAATGAGACCTAAATTCTTCATTCTGTGAACAAATCTCAAATAATTAGTGCTCAAGATTTGGCTACTTCACTTGCCTAGGATATCCAAGTTAATGTTGGAGATGTGTAGATATATACAAAAAAAATATGTCTAACCAGAAACGAAACATGCATATCAGAAGAAAGCACAAAGAAGAAGTTCTAATTTCCCAAGAAATATCAATATAAGTGCCTGGAATTTTGGAAAAAGTTTCTTTTTTTTTTCTAGGATGAGACTAAAGATAAACTTGTATTGTAGTGATGGATATCAAGACGTGTGGCGAAAGAAGAATAAAGCTTTCAGAAAGCAGAACATTGCTTCAATTGGTAAACATGTTGGAGGATCTGTTATGATTTGGAGTTGTGTAATTACTAATGGAGTGACCAGTATTTATACCCGGATACACATTTTCTAAATTCTAATTTTTTCAATGAATTTTGGATTGTTTGTGGTGTAACATTAACTTACATATCCTAGGCGAATGAAGTAGCCACATCTTTAGCTCTAATTCTTTGAGTTTTGTTCACAGAATGAAGAATGTAGGTTTCATTCCGGGCAGTTAGTTTTCTTGGTTCGGCAGAACGGATTCTATTCTGCAATAATTGCTCTGTTTTATGTTTCTTTATGATGTATTCAACGGTAAAGCGTGGCTTTCCAACAAGCTTGGCTTGCCTGACGCGGAGTGGATTGCTTCAATACACTACGTAGACACTGCTCTTGTACACAAAAAAGGCCTAAAATATTTCTTTCGAGAGTAGCAGTATGGGGTTGTCCAAATACATTTTTTTATAATTAATTTACGTAGATTACGTACGTAATTTAGAGAAAATGACGTTTTTATTTTTCATTCTTTCTTTTCTTTTTACTAAATGGTCTTTATCGATTTTATGCACGAAACTCCAGAAACAACACAAGTAATGCACGAATTAACTCCTTTAGCCAGGTGAGTGGAATTATACGTGATGTAATTTAAATAAGTACTGTAGCACACAAGTTTCACAGAGGGATTTATTTGATTTGCAAAAGGGAGATAAGCTTAGTAGAAGGGGAAAATGAATGACCATGTACTGTAGAAATAGGAGAAATGACTTTCCCTTATCATTTGAACCCCCCACTTCAATCTTAGGGGGGGAGGGCCTGGCCCCCGAAGCTTCCACCCCCCCCCCGGGATCGGCGTCCTTGCTTTTTCTATAAACTTATATTAACTTTCATATTGTTATGACACTATTAAGAAAAATAATTTCCAATTAAAGATAATAGTTTTGTCTGTCTACAAACTGTTCCGAGAGCTCTCAAAACTAACGCTAGGTGGCTTTGCTGTTTTCTAGCTGTTAACTTCTAATTTCCCTGTTGACCATACTAATCTGGGTTCGAGT
>JAGDQP010027478.1:0-16646 GCA_022664845.1 Lepisma saccharinum
TGCAAATGTTTAAGTGTAAAGACGTTAAGTACCTACACTAGAAGTACAAGGGATGAGACGGTCATTGTTTAGTCTAGTTTGAGTCTTTTATTTCTCTGCCGTATATATTTATGTTTTCACTTAGCGAGCAATACGGTATATGCAAACAGACCCTATAACATATTTAACGACCCCTTTACTATGGTTGCTAATAATATACGATTTTGATTTATCATGATACTGCAAACACAGTTCAATTTTTCTTCGAAATGACAGTAGCTTAACACAGTCATTGGGTTGTACTTGTCGGCTACGATACCTGCTGACTGTATTAGAAATTTGGTTACGTGAATTGATAACGTTTATATCATTGGCATCCCTCAAACTTGAAGAAAACCCTATCAGCCCTCGTGGTCCAGGCGGTAACACTGCTGACTCTATATTAGCAATGGATGGTATAGTGGGTTCGGGCCGCAAAGCCGACTATCATGTCAGAGGAGGGTTTACAGGGTTTTCTATCAGTTCCACCAGGCGAATGTAGGGATAATACTTTAAATAAGGCCCTTACCGCTACCTTCCTCATCCTCTCCTCTACCCTATCCAGGCCTGAGTCACAGATGCCTAAAAGTCATAGATGAATCCAATACAATTGAAGTAAACTCAACTTGTTTTAATTTCAGACCAACTGACGTAAAAAAATAAGTCGCAACAATCAATTCTTCAATATCCAATGTAAATATTGCCACTCTCCCTGGAAATGGATGGCTTCTCTTGTTAACTATTGGGATAGAAAATTAGAATATTGTACTTACCAAAATGCAGTTCACTTAGTTCTACATCCCAGTTTGTATATGGGATATATATTGATGACACTGATGCAACTGTTTGCTGGAAATTAATACCTCTCACACTCTACTTGAAATTACGTGTTACTCACAAGGGAAGTCGGGGAAGTCGGGGATCTACATGTGTTATATATCGTTGGAAAGGTCACACCGAGTACACGTTACGTTTGAAATATTTCGCCTGAATGGGGTCTGTCGGGGGCGACCATTTGAAGATCCGAACAATGCAGGCCCCTAAACACCAGAAAGCGTGGACAAAATAGGAAGCTGTGTTTCAATGTGTATGATATAGATTTAAAAGGTGGCTTAGAACGAATCTGATATCACATTTGTAATATTCAAAATGGCGGATCCAACATGGCGGACACAAAGTACGAAAAAGAACAAGCTATGGATCTGAAATTGGGTATATAGAGATATTCGACATCGCCAATTATGAATCTGATACCAAAATTGTAAAATTCAAAATGGCAGATCCAACATAGCTGACATAAATTATCTCTATATACCCAATTTCAGATCCATAGCTTGTTTTTCTTTGTAATTTGTGTTCGCCATTTTGAATATTACAAATGTGAAGTCAGATTCGTACTAAGCCACCTTTTAAATCTATATATATATACCAAGTCTCATACACACTGAAATACAGCTTCCTATTTTGTTCACGTTTTCTGGTGTTTTGGGGCTTGTATAGTTCGGATCTTCAAATGGTCGCCACGCCCGCTGCAGGCCCCATTCAAGCGAGATATTTCACATGTAACGTGTACTCGGTGTGACCTTTCCAACGATATATAACAAATGCAGATCCCCGCGTACCACCTCTCCGACTTCCCTTGTCAGACATAACGTTAGTACACCATCTGAATAGTGTTGCTAACTTCCTAGAAGGATAATAATCTACTACTTAATAAACTTGACTTGATATTTTATCTTATTTACGTAAGATAGCATTGCTTGTTTATCTGCTTAAGATTTTAAAAATGCCTATCCGAGGTCGGTAGAGTATTCCCGTTACAGATTTAATTCAATTTCATTTAGCACGGAGGCACAAGCGCTACTTGAGGATTTCTTCAAATTGTCCATATAAATTAAAACTGTCAAAAAGTTCAATTCAAAAACTAAATTCTGAAAGACGAGTATTCCGAGTTTGAGATGCTGTTCACAAGACTAAATGGATGTTGAAAATACCTGGTTTCATTAAAATATGTCTGCTAGGGAAGAATATCAAGACATTGCCAAGCGGCACAAACATTTCTTGGCGACAAGTCACAAAGAAAAGATACTATCATATATGTCACATCAAAATTAGTACCCCAGTTCACTTTCTAGTAAGTCTTCTCAGCAGTAACTCAGGAGGCATTGAGATATCAAAACAACCGCCCCATCGGGAGCTGAATCACCTAAATAATCATTTTCTCTTTTTCAGAGAGGACAAAACTAGGAAAAAGATAAAATGAATTGTATGGGCGGTAACAGCAAACAAAACTAGGGAATACTCAAGTATCTCTGTGTATTATGTGTTGTACATGTGTCGTCATTGTCTGTTTTCAGTGCATGTTAATTGTTTTGTTTTTGCTATAGAAAGGAGCAAATAGAAATAGCAATTAAAGACAACATCGCTCCACCACAAATCACGAAGAAAAAAAATAGGATCACATTTTGGATGCCAAACCGTAAGGCCATCCTCTGACACCCAGGCAGGGGAGCAAATATGCTTCTTGGATTGCGGAACTCAGGCAACCCGAAAATCTCCAGATCCAACCTGCCTCAGATTGGGGATTGCAAATATGCTAGTGAGGTGACCAAATATAGACCAATTCTGTCTGTGACTATGACAGTAAAGAGGCAGGTGTAAGTGTAGTGTAAGGCGGGTTCCAAATGTAAAATAAAGGTGGTTGTCCAGAGAAGGGAAGTGATAGTCTTCTGAATCAAGGTACAGGGAGTACGGTTGATATCACAGCGTCTCATAGACAAGTAATTGTATGGTATTCCTAGTCACACGCACCGTATGCGGCCTGGCACTGTCGATAAGGAAGAGTAGTGATCGTTTGGCCCGATGATAGCAAGTTCTAGTGCAGTGGCGTAACTAAGTGCTTGGCTTCCCCCGCAGCAGCATGGAGTGGGGTCCCTTCTCCATGTTTCTATTGAAAAGAAAATACGAAGCACTGACCGATTTTTGCAACTTTCAGGGAAGACTTGCTGATACTGCAAGAGGTCGCAGATGCAAATACCTACTAGCAAATTGATTATTTCAACTCTCTATTATTATATTACTAACTGTACTCTTCACATTAGAGCGTATATGGATATTATTTGCGATGTACAGACAAAAGACACAATTACGGACGACTGGTGGTCATATAGATACATTTACAATGGCTTGTGAAATTCATCACTATAAATAGGAAACCACGACTTGCAGTGCTAAAAAAAGTCATGCCTATATAGTTAACATAGAAGACATTTATTTTGGTCATACAAATAGGAATAATATATATATATATATATATATATATATATATATATATAGAGAGAGAGAGAGAGAGAGAGAGAGAGTTAATTTAAGAAAATACCAATAAATTCGTGCTTGATAAATTCGGCGATTTCTTGCTTAGAAGAGATACTAAACTATTTTGCGCCTCGCTGGTTTATTACTGTTAGGTTTGTTTCCTTCAGCAGTAGGAAACTACAGCTACATCTGATGCGAAAAATGGAATTTAAGCCCTTGTACTTCAAAAAATAAAAGAACTATTAATTCACTTCCTAAATCCAATTTTGCGTATCAGAAGTAACTGTTTCCTATTCCTGAAGCAAGCAAGTCGAACTTTAAGTAACCTGCCCGAATAGTGATTTGAAATAGTTTGGTATCGCTTCCACGTAAGGAATGGCTGATACTGTAAAAATTCAGACATGCACACTTTTGTATAATTTCTGGTTATCACCAGCCTCGGAATACAGAACTGAACTCTGTATAGGTTCATGCTGTATATGATTCTAAGAAATCAAACATTATAAAGATAAACATCATTTTATGTATGAGAGAAAGAAACAGAGCACGCACAGAATCTAGAATGTCAGATACACAAGAAGCATTAAACACTTTTAAACGATTTCTCTAAATCAAAAAACGTTTTTAAAAATTATTTTTCTCTTAAGCAACCAGACCTTTCTTATGCAGCTGGAGAAAAGTATGCAGTCCTAATAGGGCTTTCACACTTAACATTTTCCAAATCGCCTTTGTTTCAAGGTTCACCGAGTAACATCAAATAATCGCGTTAATATAGCTTTCCATTTTTCACGATATTCAGTCAAAAGAGGATGTAACGTTGAATTACTTTTCCACATGTTTTATACGTAGAACACGCCTGCAAATGAGAAACATTTGTTTCGTGAACTTTATTTTTTCTACTTTAGTCCTTGCTAGTCACACACATGCCCATCGCGCAAAGCATTTCCTGTAGCAGACGACCCGCATCTACTTCCATCGCCAAATAACCAACACGATTCACAGTAAATCCCATCTAACGTTGGAGAATAACATAAAGAAAACCGTTCGATTTTCTGCCCTGATTTGGTGTGAACATAATAACGTTCTACACTAAAAGATCGACCTTTACTGTCCTTGGTGAATGGTCCCATAGGCTTGCAAATGCAAGGTTCACGAGAAAGAATTTCAAGTTTTGTGTCGTCGTCAAGTGCATCAGCGTAAAGCCCTGTGTCCAGTGTTCGATTTGTTATAAATGACGAAGAGGGGATACTAACGCTAGTAGCTGGTGGTAAGTTGCAACATACTACGTATTTGGGTAGAAATAGAAAGATTTTACTCCTGGTTGTTATGATATACGGAATTAACAACCGGGGGTGAAGTTCTCACGCACCAGGGAAAATCCCCGGCATCCCCCACTGCAAATCGAACACTGCCTCTGTCAATACTAAACAGACTCTTGTTCTTATGTTTCTGTTCGTCATTTTGAATCAGAGGCACATCACTACTAACCTCAGCACTTGCAGCTAATTCAGGAAAGAATGGCACAACAAGTTACGGAAGAGACGCACCACTACTCATATCAGCATTTGCAGTTATTTCGTTACCGACTGTCACATCATTTTCCATGTTTCATGTCTCACTTTCTTACCTGTTTGAGTTTGTGTATTCTCTTTCGATGTGGAATTACCGAAAATTATCATACTTTGCTCGTCACCTTCATTTTCCAAAGAAGGATTGGCATTGGCTTTCCTGAAAATGGAATAAATTTTTAGTAACTTCTTTTCTGATTCTTTTTTCGCTTTTATTTTCCTTTTGCATGCACCACTCAAATATTGTCGTTTCACCGACATTATTCCCGCTAATGTTCATGTGTGCTAAAGTGTACAACGGTAAATAGCTTTCAAACAGTGTTGCCATGCACACTTTTGCGTAAATATTAGTTATACCCGTAAAATTAACCAAGTTTTCTTAAGTAAAAAACAACTAATGTATTGAATCTAATTTATAATGTCAGCAACATTAATAATATTTATTGTGTTCCATCCGGTGGTACTGAACACTAAGTACTTTATCTTTTGTTCAAAACAACTTATTGAACTGCCCCCCCCCAGCATTGTGGGGTCTGCGGGCCGTTATTTACGCCACTCTCCTAGTGGATAGCCTACCAGGTAGGTGACTAGTTCAACAGACACAGTATATTCTTGCGTGGGTGTAGAGTCGTCATTTTGGTGCGAGGCACAGGGTAGCGCGATGACAACCTATGTATCATATGATAAACTTTGTAGTTTCATACTTGACCCACGTTTCGCCACTGGTGAACACATCGAATATGGGTGTGCTACATTGCAGAGAAAGCAAATACACAATGCCAAAGGCTGTCACTCCTTGAACCTTGTTAGCTCTTGACTGTTTATGGGGTACCCGCTTGCTCATCTGGTGTGCCTTTCCTATGCTGTGCAGGTGAACTCTGATGGTTTCATCAGATACCTGGAAGCGTTCGGTAAACTCACAACACGTTTAGCTGCTCTCCCGCCTTCAGAGTCTCGTCATCCAGGGGCTGTAGGCACACACTGCGCTTTCGTTTATCACACACCGAAAAATCACCCGACCTAAATTTCTGGAACAAATGCTTGGCGGTGAGTTCTTTTATAGTATTATCTTCCAAGGTTTTACAAGTATTTGGCGACATCATTTCGGCTTCATTCAAGCTCATTTAAAGCCATAAAGCAGACAATACTTAACCAGCTGTTTCGAGACCCCCATTTCTCTTCTACACTACTTGAGCTATGACTACTTGACCACGGTCGGCTTTTGGTCACAGTTGAGGTCATCACTGCCATTCCGATCAAGAACTTGATGCAATGATTTCCACATCAGGGATCACGTCTTCCCATGCAACGACGATAACGTTGTTGGTCTTCTTGTATGAATTTACTCCTACAAAGTAAAATTTAAGCATATGGAGGAAACGAGCCCTGCAATTGAATTTCTTCAATTTGGGCTACGATTGAATGTCCAAATATTGCTGCTTCATTATAAAATGTCCTTCGACTAATCAGTTCTAATTGTCTTTCTTCTCAGAAAATTGGAATGAGAAACTGATCTGTCAATGCGATATTCATTTCCTGTGCTACATGTAACTTGGTCATCCATAAAAGACATTTTATAAAAAAAATATAAGATTTTTCTGAAGATGAACTTACAATAGGACTTAAACAAAGATGTAGTTATATCGTATCTTCTTCTCCAATATTCAAATCATGTTATATATATATATATATATATATATATATATATATATATACTTTTTTCATAAAGTAGTCGTTATATAATATTCTAGAAAGATGGACTTTATTGAATGAAATTGAGTTCTTTTCTAAAAAAAATCTACTTGTATGTTTGAATTATGTGACTATGTAACTTGAATAAAACACTTTCCAAAATAAAATCTAGTTGTATGTTTGAATTATGTGCCTATGTAACTTGAATAAAACACTTTACTTAAACATCGTAAGCTTCAATTCTTATATTTCCGAATGATAGGCAATAGTTAGTTGTCCTAATATACAGAATTAGAAGGGTTCTATCCTCCATTTGTCACATATGCTTAGAATACGTTTCTCTAAAAGCATTTTCTCTATTTAGTGGAAGTTTTAAAATATCATATGCTTCCACAAAACTGCTTGAAAGGCTTAAGCTTGCTTATTTCTAAACATTCATCTAATTTCTTCATCTATCCCCAAAGACCGTAGGGTATAAAGGTAAATAGAATCCATGCCATTAAATTACTGCCTTTCCCTTTTTTCTTGTTTATGCAAAACAAATCACGGACAATTAACTGTTTTGAAGCCACAACCACCTTAAAATAACATTAACTTTTCATAGCCTTCCTACAATTCGAAACTTTCCAGAACTTTTAACCAATAGTTACTCATGCGGAAGTTACCTTAAAGATGTGTAATTTGTTGTTCTGACAATATGTATGAATAGACATCCAATCACCCAGGTGTACCACTAGGAAGTGTTGCAAAGTGTTCTAGTTTCCCTATAGAATTATTTCAAAAAGTTTGCTACTTACATCTCGATATTATTCTATGTTCAAAACATCTAATTATACAAAATTGTAAACTCCATTAAGAACACTATCGAATAGAAACTACTATGCCAAGTTGAAAACTGTTCTTTATCTCATTGAAAGCGAGGAAACGACCTAAAGTAGCTTGAATCCATTTTGAGTAAAGGTTCTAGTCCTATCTTGAATCGTATGATAGTTTCATAAAAGATTTCATGAACTGATAATACGAAACGATGTGTTTTATTCTATGGAAATGATATTTTAAGTGTTTTGCGGAAAATAGTAAATTTCCAAATTTCTAAAACCCTTCAGCTCAAGAATCGTTATGGATCTTAACGTGTTAAGCGTATATTTCTGTATTTTCACACACCACTTTTCATTTCATCGTAATCTTACCTAAGACCTTGTGTCTCAAACGTAAATAAGCCAAATAAAATTAGGAATTAGTCTGTTCGCAACGTCGGGGATCATTCACAACACCAATATGATTTCTTTAAAATACTTTTAGAGCAAAATAAAGATCTTATTTTATACAGATGATTCGATTATTCACGTTTATATTTTAAGGTCCGTATTAACGCAAGGAATACGCAAAATATACACATTTAGTTTTCGATCTTATTTCAAAAAGCTGTTTCACAGTTATTTACAACTTTTAAAGACTAAAATACAAAGGGATTCTACTTGCCTTCACATATAAACTTATGATAATCCTAAACGTAATTTAAAGTCCGAATTAGAACCATTGTCAATTTTGTTCTATTAAGCGATCGTGTTTTCCACATCTGAACATTTCTTCTATTCACTTGAGACAAGACTAAATCTGAATCGAGGTATTTCGTGTTGTAACTTGTAATTAACAAAGGAATGTTTTAGAAGACAAGGTTCCCTCTTTGGACCTTCTATTGGAACAAAAGCTCTCCCTCTCTTGTAATATTTATTACCCTTTTTAGTATAGAATACTTTCCGTCAGGATAGTATGATTCTCGGTCTAGAATTTACATCAACCTACTGGGGCTATTCTCAAACTTTATATTACTTTGCAGGAGCGCCATGTATATTATAAATGTTCATTTATCACTTTAGAGGATGAAGCATATGATTATAAAATCATACTTAAATTAAAGAGTAATGATTCTTATTAATGCTTCTTTTACCAAGTCTAAAAATGTCGTGTTATTTACCAACTGGGGTGCAAATGAACCCCACCACAACGAGCTTTGAAGAACGAGAAAACACACGAAGTATTGCCAAAAAAAAAGAACTTTTATTTCATAATAAAGGTTTTTATACAAATAAGGAACATACATATACAAACGTAGGACTGGATATCCTGTTTAATTTTCTCAGAAATATTAGATAAATATATATCTTTAAAAATAGTAATAGTACATTTTCGTTGTATTTCCAGTTGGCACAGTCCTGACACACAATATTCTTTGTTGAGTAGTCCCGCATACCACTTCTCCGAGGAAAATGATATAACTACAGGATGTGGATCAGTACATTATTGCTATTTTTCACTACAATAATAACTTTGTAAAAATGCGCACAATGTATACAGTTAATTTGAGCATATATTTTGTGTGCAGGTCTTGAGTAATATGAGATTTGACTTACGTTTTCAAAAGCAAGGTAGAATATTGACTTTTCGATATATGAAGTAAGTCCCAGCATACTATAGTGAATAGATTTATAAAGTGTGGAACAAGTAGGACTTGTTTTGACTCCAGAAGCCAAGGGATACAAGTGAGAGACAACGAACAGAAAGAAGTAAGAGGTAATCTTTTAAATATAACCAGAAATATATGTGACACAAAACGTTCATATTTTATGGAAGGAAACCTTGAACCTTAATATGTTTTCGGGTTCTATCATACAAAGACTGCCTTGAACGTTTTTATTTGTTAATGTCACTTCTATCCTTTGCCTTCAGAGTCGACAATTCGACATAATGAAATGTAACTGAATTTGAACTGATATTTGTTTTTTTGTAGTTGCGTAAAAGTCGCAACAATCTTGTTTTTCTTTCCCTCAATGCAACAAATTATGCATACAATTTCGTTGTTATTTTCTCATTAGAAGATAATTAAAGTATTTGGCGTTCTCAGTTGTTTTTCTAGAAATTAACGTATTCCTTCCCTATATTTAATGGAAGTAAGATCTATGAAAATTCTGGGACTACAGCACTACATGCCCGAATTACATTTCGTAGCATTGTTACTCAAGACATGTGTAGGGTCAATACAACTTCGAAATCTCCACTTGCAAGCTCCGAACTTGTATAATTGATTAAGGCGTCGGCTTGTCGAGTGAAAGGGCCCGCGTTCAAATCTCTAGTATTTTTTCTTTCAAAATATATTTCAGTCTCTTAATATTTATTATTAATAATTGCTTTTTGGCATTTTCAGATTATTCTAGATTAGTGACCATGGGTGAGGGTACGTTAGGTACGGTAATGTATCTTTACACTTTCGTTTTTTTCTTTCAAAATATATTTCTACCTGTGTGTGCGAACCTGACCTTATAACCTCCGCTAACCCATGGTCACTAAATTGCAAGAAAACAAATATTAATAATAAATGTAAACATATCGTGACACATTTTGGCAAAATGGATACTGAATTTGGAAGGGATTCACAAAAGCTCTGGTAAGTGAAAAGTTTAACGCAAATTCTACAACTCCCCTAAGCTTTTTAAGTATACTCGAATTCACAGAAGTCAGATACGCAAAACGTACGGAAACCCATTGTGCGAATTAACAGGGGATGAGGAGGAAATTCCTCCTGGAAGTCTGCATATGAGAACACGTATATTGCATTATATTAATTTTATCACAATATTTTCATAACATATCAGCCCCCTGTAAAAATACATTAATCACACACTGTGGCAATCTTAAAGAGTTTTTCCATATTTTGTCCTCAACAAACACCGGGTAGATACCATCAACTTAGGTTCTGGTCGACTCCTTCCGGATTCCTTCACCCTTCCATATACCGGTCTGCGCCTTAGATGCACAAAGAGCATAAAAATTTAAATTCATTGTCAACTCAAAGAGCGTAATGTTAATTACAGAACATGTAGATTAAAACCAAATTTTAATATATCGTGGTACAAGAAACTCACAAATAGGAGCAGAAATGTTATTTGAAATAAAATATTATTTGAAAAATAATTTGAAATAAAATTAATATATATAAACTGTGTTTAGCAGAGTCTTAACTTATAAACCCATTTTGTTTGAAAATAATCGGATTCATTAAGGTTTGAACTCACGACCGCAGGCACGATAGGTCAGCACGAAATAATCAGACCAGCAAGACTTGTTGTTACTGATGATAAGAACAATGTATTCATTGGAAACTATCGGTGTTTGCGGGTATCCGATTTCATAAAAAAACAAGTATGATATTGTCCATGCCAAAGTTGTGTTTTCGTATACTTCAGATAAAAAATGAATGCTGAGTAAATCAATACGTTTTAATTAAAAGCTAAACACATCTAACTAACTAACTACTTGGCTTGAACAGGCACACAAAATTACATAAAGAAGACAACATCTAACGAGCCAGCTATCTGGTTTCTGATAAGCTCCTGGCATAAAATCCCATGCCGTCTACATGAACTGAATGTTTAATTAATATAGGTCAATGATTCCTGTCCATTGATTTCTTCCTACTACATCAACCTACGTCAGGGCATGCATAGATGTAGTAGGAACAGGAGGTACACAGGAATCAGTGACTGTTGTTAATTAAAAATTCCGTTTGTGTAGACGATACGGGATTAGCTGCTAGAAGCTAATCAGAAACTCGATGGCTGGCTTGTTAGCTGCTATCTGGTTTATGCGATTCTGTGTATCTGATCAAGGCAAGGAGTTCAAACCCTGTGGTCTGGTGTTTATGTAGCAAGTTAAAACACTTATTAATCCATTTTTAAAAAGAAAAATGATTTCATCAGTTAACACCCTGGTAAACACAATTTTCTGTTCTTTAAATTTTATTTCAAATTATTTTTCAACTAATATTTTTTCATATAACATTTCTGCTTCTATTTGTGAGTTTCTTCTACCACGATATATTGAAATTGGATTTAATCTATATATGTCCTATAATTAACAATACGCACTTTGAATCGACAATGAATTTGCATTTTAGTTATGGCCCTTAAGCATATAAGGCTCAGGCCGGTATATGGAAGGGGAAAGGATTCGGAAAGGTGTCGGCCAGGGCCTATGTGGAAGATGGAATACCGATATTTGCCTATTGTGACTGAAAAAAAAGACGAGAAAAACCTCAGTCAGGATGATCGGCCGCTGGGATCGAACCCACGACCTTCCGAATGCTACGAAAATGCTCTACCACTGAGCATTGATAATAAAAAAATGAGCGGGAGGTACCGTACTATTCCTGACCCACAATATATTAGATTCGTATATTCACATCTATAGTATATGATTTGTGTGCATGTGTGAATTTATTTATGTTGTTTAAGCGGGGTAAAAATATTCTGGGATGATTTTTTAAACATTATTTTAATTCCCTTAGGCATCTGAGAATCAAGCCGGAATAGAGTTGGGAGAGTGTGTTGGAAGGTAGACGACTAGGGCCTACTTTGTAGAAACTATGACAGCATTTGCCTGGTATAGCTGAGGAAATATATATCTTGGGAAACATCAGTGTCGAAATTGCAATATCTCAGTCGGATTTGCACCAACGATGACGTTTTTTCAAATTGATCTTTTCTTCAAGCAAATACAAGAAGGTACTTGTTTCATTTATGATGGCTCCAAATTCAACTGTTATACAGGTAAGAAAATATGAAAATTGAATATAAAGAAACTAAGACAACAGTTGGCTCGAAAAAATATTTTTAGTGGTTCTATAACCATGATTTTTTTTTAGATCTTTTAAAGTGGTAGAACATAACCAAAAAATAAGACACGTGATTGGGCTACTTACGTAATATATGCACTGTAAATAGAAGTTCGATAGTGCCATTTACCATGTCGCATTCGTGGGCGACTGATCAAGACATCGGCTTCTTGAGTTATAAGATCTCGGGTTCGAGTTGTCCCACCGGGGACAACAATTTTTCTTCTTTTCTCTTTCAAAATAAAATTTTATATGTTCATATTTATTATTTAATAATTGCTAGGATGTATATAAATAAGTGATTGCTACTGAAAGCTAGGATGTGTCTGGACGCACACCGAACGAAGTGTGCAAGAGGGGCACGGTGTGTCCGAAGGGAACTGGGAGTGGTGCCGCGGGAGAGGAATGTCTCTGGTAGGCGGTGGGCATACGCAAAAGTGCTGTTAACATTCTCTTTCCCCTGTTATTAGGTACATATAAAATTACGTTTATCTTAACCTAGTCTTTGTGCTCTTCATTTGCACGATCTTGACAGTCGTAATGAAGAATACTTTGTAAAGACATACTGTTCGTAAACAATTCGTATGAAGAGGTAATAAAGAATAACTTTATTCATGCATGATTAAAAAGAAACTCATAGGGCGCAGAAATTGAAGAATTTATAAAGTGACTGTATATGAGAGAGCGCCCCATGTGATTTGGGTGTGCATTAAGATACATCCTAGCTTTTAGTAGTAATCACTTATTCATATACATCCTAGCAATTATTAAATAATAAATATGAACATATAAAATGTATGTTGAAAGAAAAAAGTAGAAACAGAAGGACTCGAACTCGGGACCTTTCATTTAAGAAGCCAACGTCTTGAGCAATCGTCCTGACAAACGGCACTTTTCAACTTGTATTGTCAGTGCGTGCGTTAGGTAAGAAACCCGGCTACGGTTATATTCCCACACATTTTTTTAGGTAAGATGCCCGGGCACATTTTTTGTTATGTTCTACCACTTTAAAATATTTTAAAAAATCATGGTTATAGAACCACTAAAAATACATAATATATATTTTTTGAGCCAACTATCTTACAAGCGGGATACCCGCGAACTCGGACAGGAGAAACCGGATGAAAGTTTCTACAGGAACTAATTGCAGATCGCTGAATCCAGTGGTGATAGTCGTTTCCATGCAAAATCAAGGAGTTAAGCGGTAACGGCGCCAGCTCATGTATGATAGGCCAATGTGCCAGAGAAGAGCTGAGAAGAAACGTTAAAATTGAAATGCTGAATATAGTAAATATGATTAACGATTGAGTCTACAATATATAGATCCACATGTGAATGCCGTATGTGAATCACAGTGTTGACAATTCAGTGAAAAGGATGTGTGAAAATGGGAATGGAAGAAAGTGTCAAAAGGTGAATTTACACGATCATTATTTCAGTATCAGGCTGCGCTCTGTGATCCAGAATCAACTTCCCGCACCGATCTACAAACCTATATTGCAGTATGCTTGGCAAAAGACCGGGTACGAAATCAGTTCAGTCATATTATCATTTGATAATGTCATTAGTGTCGCATTTGACATAGGATTGTTACCATGCAGAGGTGATGCTGACTGTGAGTCCGTAGCGATGGTCAACGTGCATACTGTACACTGTCTGCTTTGACCACTTCCTTTCTAACCCACATCTGCACTCTGAGAATTAACTGGTTCCTGCACACTTTCCGGTCAGTGTAGCAGCCTAATGTATTTTCAAGTTCTTCCGTACTGTATCATTTTACTGGTATCACCGTAGCCTCGCCGGTTCCTTGTTTCTTTTTGGTCCAGATAATAATGATTTCTTGTCTCGGTACTGCTCTGTTACTCTTCATGTCCGTACACAACGATGGCGCCTGGCACCAGACGCAGCGTAGTACATGGCAATGTGTAACACCACTCTTTTGTTCTGTGCCTGCTTATTCACTCCCGCTTATCTTGTCTGATTGTAGGTCTTTGTTTTTGATTGTAACGTACGTTTATTACCTCTTTTATCATTTATGCAGTTAACAACACTGTTTTATAACATGACAAAACCTCATTCCCGACTACTGTGTCGGGTTCTTTATGTATTCCACTACTTAGCATTCTTTTGACACTTTCTTCCATTCCCATTTTCACGCATTCTTTTCACTGCGTTGGCAACAGTGATTCACATACGGCATTCACTTGTGCTTCTACATATTGTAGACTCAATCGTTAATCATGTTTACTACATTCAGCATTTCAATTTCCCCGTTTCTTCTCAGGTCTTCTCTAGGACATTGGCCTATCATCCATGAGCTGGCGCCGTTACTGTTTGACTGTGATTTTGCATGGAAACGACTATTTGAATTTGACGCCAACATGAAAGAAACAATTACCATCTTATAAAGCTTGCGAAATCTTCAATTTAGAAAAAAGAAGGTCATCCGGTAGTTGCAAATCCGACAGAGATATCGCAAAACCACCAAAAAACATACTTTAATTAATTTTGATTTTAGGTTAACATCCTTGAGCTGAAATGTGGTGGAGATCCATCATTTTTGATGCCGAAAATGTTAGTATTTTTTATCACGATTCCTTCCAAGGCACTTTTCACCATCTTACCCTGCTAGGCCCTTTGAACATATATATATATATATATATATATATATATATATATATATATATATATTTAAAAAAAGAACAAATCTTACCCCTCACCACCGGAAATCGAACCCGATTTTTTTATTTAGTAAGCGAACGTCCTACCAACGTACCACGCTGGAAACTGGCAACTAGTGGTCTCATCGTGATACTTACTGTCATCACATGACATCTAGCCAACACGTCGCTTTACGTGGATTTAATTTAAGAGAATAGTACTTTAAGAACTTCAAATAGTCGATTAGAAAAAAACCTTGCCGCCAAGTTTCGATCACGGTACCTATGGATCAGCTTTCAAACACACTGATCATCAGACGAAGCTAAGAGCTGCCGGACAACCCCTTCTCAGTGTTACTTATAGCTCAAGCAGCTCTGCGCATACGCAAGAATGAGCACCATATTGTTTGTATCTAAGCTTCCCTTGTGCTGTGGAGGAGAGCGAGTGGTTCTGAATAAAAATATTGCTACATAAACAACACAACTTTTAACGAGATCGGTATCTGGTTTCAGATTGGCTCCCTGCCAACAAAATCCGATACGGTCTATACAAAGTGAACTTTTTAATTAACAACATCCACTGATTCTCTTTCACTCCCCGTTCCTACTAATATGGGGTATACATAGATGTAGTACTGACAGGGAGTGAAATGGAATCAGGGCATGCTGTTAATTAAAACTTTGTGTAGACCATATCGGATTTGCCGCCAGGAGGCCAATCAGGAACCCTCATTACTTGGGACTAGAGACAGGAGGATACTTGCAACTAGCGACAGGAAGAGCGCACAAACCTCAGCCATTCTCGCGCATGTACATTACTCTTTTAAAGTAAATATTACTTCCAAGGAGGTACTTTCAGTTGCCAATTTAGCGTATTCGTAGCATGTCGAAATGCTAATCCAAGGAACCAATCCTGGTGTAATTTTTTTCCTAATGATAATAACTTTTCGCTTATTATATATATATTATATACATATAAAGCAGGAGGATAGCGTTGCTACGGAAGTGGAAAAATAACTCCTTAAAGAACACTGACAAGCGATCAATTTACAGTTGAGAATTTGGCGTATTCGTACTATGTTGGGTTACTAAATAAAGAAACCCTGGTTCGATTCCCTGTGTGGGGCAATATATTTTCCCTTTTTTTTCTTTCAAAATATGTTATGTTCATATTTGTTATTAATAATTGCTTTCTTGAATTTATCGTGGAGAATCTTAAATTAGTGACCATAGGAACGTCGAGAGTAGGTACTGAAAGCTTGGATGTATATAAATAAACCGCTGAGAGTAGCGAGTTTAATCGCTGATTTAACAACTCCTTTGTTATGGTCAGTGTAGCTAAGTGGCCAAGGTGTCAGACAGTTGTTTAGAAGGTCGTTGGATCGATTCTCAGCCAAGATTTCCAATTATTGTCTTCAAGAAATTAAGCGTTGTAAATGATATTCGTGATTGCTCCTGAAAGAGATTTATCCCGTAAAGGGAGAAAAAAACACAAGACACAGAGAAAGAGGGGGCATTAAAAGAGGGTTCAGGGGGAGAGCGACTCAGACTGCGTATTCATAAGCGTTAAAATTTCATTTATTACCATGTCTTGTGCCATTTTTCTTTCCCCCTTTCCTTGTTTCTCTTCTCTATTTTCTCTCCCCTTCTTCTTCCATTCTTCTCTTTATTTATTTCTCTCTCTCTCTCTCTCTCTCTCTCTCTCTCTCTCTCTCTCTCTCT
>JAGDQP010027479.1:0-18407 GCA_022664845.1 Lepisma saccharinum
TTTATATTAAATTATACCATAAAACTAACCAATTTAATTAGGAATTTGTTGTAACTTACGTGTTGAACTTAACTAAGGTGAACTCTAATGCAAATTCTCAATTGTTTCCTTCATAAAAGATAGTGCGTGGCACATACAATTAATATAATACCAGGCAGCGCACGGCTCGCTGTTTCATTCCTGCCAAACAAACAGAGAAAGTTCAATGTTCAATTTGCGCCACGGGAATTAAAACCCGCGTAGACGGATCTGCCTCTAGTGGAATTTTATAACTGTATGGTTAGGACGCTAAGCCAGTGACTCGAAGGTTCCAGCTTCGAATTCCGGATGGGGCATGGTTTGTAGATTTTAACTAGAAAGTGAGAGGCCGAAGTAAAATGTTATTAGAATGACATACAAAATAAAGGTTACTAAAGTTTCACCGGGAATCGTTCTTGAGACCTCCTAATTACAAGGCAAACAAGCTAACGAATGTTTTGCCTCATTCGTACTGTAATTCATTCAAATTAAAATATTAGCATTGAAAATTTAGTAATATTACTTGGTGCAATGACGAAAGTATCAAGTTCGGTCTAAAATTTGAGAAACCCTGCACTAAAAACACGGTGTAAATAGTCAGCTATCAACCATTAACCAATGTCATACGTTGCATGGTATTTTAGCGGTCTACTTGTAGGAAGCTGATTCTGAAATCCTAATCATATTTCTTCCAGTTATTACTTAACACATGCCTTTACTGATGGGGAACTGGCGTACAGTACTTTGCCAAATTGAATAAAATATGATCAAATAAAAAATTTAGAAGAGTCAATGCTTGAAAAAGTATTTAGATTAACATGGGGCCCGTATATTTACATTAGCGTGGCGACTGCCTACTGTAGCTATTTATTAGAACGGCCCTGACTCTGTGCTAACTATTTACATAGGTAACTTAGTTACTTTTGGCGGGACCACCTGAACGATTGGAGGCTCTGAGCTGCAGACCCTTTAGTCATCTTAATTCGACTCTGTTCCTGAGTTGAAAGTTGTCGACAGACATACATAGCGGTAGTATAGGGCTTCCCAGCACTTGTTGCTGAAGTCTAAAAGTGGTATAAATTTTCATATAGGAACTTCTTAGTTTATGCAGAGATTTAAATATTTAAATATTTCGCTTCTGCCTTGATTTCGCTTCTGCCTGCCTATGTAGTTACCCATTCTACACTTCACTCAATTCTGTGAAATCTGACTTCCTTAGCCGGCTGCGTCAGATGCTTCCATCAACATCATTGAACAATTTTATGACTAGAGTGATGCTACTACTTTTTAGAAACTAAGGGCTTTACATTTGAAAGATACTAATTAATCTTCTCGTTTTGAAGAAGTCATTAATGCTCTGCAACTCTCTGACATTTGCTAAGCTTTTAATTTGGCTGATTTTTATAAAGAATTTTCTCCCCATAAGAAAAAACTATATGATGTGAACTCAAAATAAACAATTGTTTCCTCTAAACTTAATTTAAATGCTATTCCAAATTCCAAATATATACGTTGATATCTTGTGTTCAGAGTATTCCTGGTTTAACAGCAATTGCTTAGACAATGATTTCGATTCTTAAAACAAATGAAAAAATGACAGGAATAAATCAGCAATTCTGTTAACATAAAAAACTAGTTAATTTTCACTTAATTTTGTTCATAGCTGTCAGAAATCTCATGACCTGATTAACGGAGATGCAGCATTACTCGGAAATGCCAAAGGGAAGTAAAATATTATGGGTTTTAATGTATAAAAAGTAAAATATCTCATGTATACAAATTAAATTATATAGTAGTTTGTTATTTATCATAATTTTACGCGTATACTTAAAATTCAATAATAGCCTACACTTCTGAGTATTTCCTTGAGTTTTTTCTATCTTTATTTTCTTGGTGTTGTGAAAATTGCATAGCCATCAGGATGACGACATTTCTTTAGTTAACTGTCATGCTCTTTCCCGTATTGACACAGTAGAAACCTGGCAACCCTACATATCACTTTCTGGATATGACGAATCAATTACCATTGTCAGGAGGTTTTCGGCGTCGTATTGTTGTACCGGATACAGTACAATACTGTACTGCAGATTTTCACTGGCGATATTAAATAGACGCGTTCACTTCTAGACGGTGTACAGGAATTATGAAACAGAGAGAAAATATATATTTTCGAAAATCGTTCCGGATATACGAGGTTCTAGTGTATATGATTTAATCTCTTATTTCTCTTCTGATTATAAATACCACTAGTAAAGTTCCAAATGTATTTCTCCTGTAAATTTTAGAAATACGGTTGATCACATCTAAAGTTAGCCCTCATTCTGTATTATCAAAGTCTACAAGATATCGCCTTGTACTCTGTTACGGAAAAGTATGTTTTTTGAGCGTTGTATTCTATTGCCTTTAGGCATGTGCATTTTATTTTATGTTTTTTGACCCATACATTCGCTCTCTACAACGCATTGCCTTGCAAATAATTCACGCAAACACGATGTCATTTCCTGTTTGTTCGTCACATATATCCTTTCGTATTTTTTAACATCTTGCACAATGTGCGTTTATGCTCCGTTGTGACTTGTGTTTTTGGTAATCACACGGGTAACAATGATTTTCTGTAATTGCAAAGTTTGAAGAAGTGTTTGGAGCCGTGTTATACGCGTATTCATAGTTTACCATATGTATTTATAGCATTGAAATAACACACATACGAAACATGCCTAGATCCTCATTCAGAAGGTTAATTTATAATTTTTCACAGCTATATCTTACGAGCTATTCGTATTACATGTGCTTGTTAAACACATACTGGTAACAGCTCTTGGTCTTAAAACACCGGCGCACATTCTTTTCTTGTCATTATTGTCTTGCCTTGATAACACCGTCTGTTAATTCTTTAGTTATGTTGGCGACATACCATTATCAGCATGACGCTTATCATTTCTCTTGATCCTTTATGACGTATTAGGTGGTGACATCAGAGACAATGACGCACTTCCTAGACTTTTACTGGGACGATCTTGTCTTCATATTTGGCATTTTTGGACGATCTTCCCTCTGGATGCTTTTCCATTTGGACGCTTTTCACTTTGGAAGATTTTCCTTTATATGCTTTTCTTTGGATGCTATTCCCTTTGGATGCTTTCCCTTGGACGGTTTTCCCTTTGGATGATTTTCCTTTTCGACGTTCTTCCCGTTCCGTTCACATGAATAATTAATTAGAAATCAATTTTTACCAGATTTGGACGATTTTCCCGTTGAAGTACGTTTGCAAATAATTTCGACGGTATTCCGTTGGACAGTATTCCCTTTGGATGCTTTTGCTTTGGACAGTTTTCCCTTTGGATGCTTCTCCCTTTGGGTGATTTTCCTTTGGACGGTTTTCAATTTGGATGATTTACCCTTGGACAGTTTTCCCTTTGGATGATTTTCCCCTGGACGATTTTCTCTTTGGACGATTTTTCCTTTGGACGATTTGGACTCGCTCCGCGTTAATGAATATTCAGAGTAGTATTATTAAAATGAAACTTCTGGTGTTTTATGTTAGTTAATTATTACAAGATCAAACAACAGAAGCGCAATGCGATATCCTTTTGAGCTCGAAATCAATCAGTTCCTCAATATTTCATTGAATAACGTTAGTAACATAAACGCATTGTACAACAATATGCATTCCAATGAAGGGTATTGTTGCGGGCGAGATTGTTAATGACCCTGCAACGATTCTTTCAGTTTCACTACGTTATAAGGATTCTATGAAATAATCGGATTTCTGCTGCAAGGTTAATAAAAAAGCAATCTGAATGCTTTTATAGTATGGTATATGCGGTTTTAAGCTGATAAAGTAGCAATTGAATTTCGTTTACTAAATACAATGCATTTTTGGTAGAATAGAACTCTTGTAAGACGTAGTTCATGAAACATCTTGGCAAATAAATCGAACGATATGACTGCTAGTTGAGCATTGATAGTTTCACAATGCTTTGTAGATTAGAACCTATAAATAAAAATACAGGGACATCAAGTTATTATAATGATCAAAGCTCTGATCCTAATGCTTGTCAATTCAAACCGAGAATGTTCCAAAGCCAATTTTACTGTAACATTTTCACAAACACTACGTTAACTAACATGATCTCACTGGTATAACTAGAGTCGGAAAGAAATGAATGAACTGTACACAATTTGCGGTGAAAGTACTACAGCGAATTGCCACTGAGAGCGTCAAATTCGCAGCACTAATGAATATTCAGAGTAGTATTATTAAAATGAAACTTCTGGTGTTTTATGTTAGTTAATTATTACAAGATCAGACAAGACAAGCGCAATACGATATCGTTTTGAGCTCGAAATCAATCAGTTCCTCAATATTTCATTGAATAACGTTAGTAACATAAACGCATTGTACAACAATATGCATTCCAATGAAGGGCATTTTTGCGGGCGAGATTGTTAATGACTCTGCAACGATTCTTTCAGTTTCACTACGTTATAAGGATTATATGAAAATATCAAATTTCTGCTGCAACGTAATTAAAAAAAGGAATCGTAATGTTTTGTAGTTTGGTATTTGTGGTTTTAGGCTGATAAAGTAGCAATTGCCTTTCGTTTATCAAATATAATGCATTTTTGGTAGAATAGAATTCTTGTAAGACCTAGTTCATGAAATATCTTGGCAAATAACTCGAACGATATGACTGCTAGTTGAGCATTGATGGTTTCGCCATGCTTTCTAGATTAGAACATATAAATACTAATACAAGGAAATCAAGTGATTACAATGATCAAAGCTCTGTTCCTAATGTTGGACAATTGAAACCGAGAATGTTCCAAAGCCGATTTTACTGTAACGTTTTAACAAACACGATGTCAACTAACATTATATCACTGGTACAACAAAGCTGGGAAAGAAGTGAATGCGCTGTACTCGATTTTCGGTGAAAGTACTACAGCGAATTACCGATGAGAGCGTCAAATTCGCAGCACTAATAAATATTCAGAGTGGTGTTATTAAAATGAAACTTCTGATGTTTTATGTTAGTTGATTATTACAAGAACAGACAAGACAAGCGCAATACGATATCGTTTTGCGTTCGAAATCAAACAGTTCCTCAATACTTCATTGATTAACGTTAGTAATATAAACGCATTGTAGAACAATATGCATTGCATTGTAGGGCATTGTTACGGACGAGATTGTTAATGACCCTGCAACGATCCTTTCAATTTCACTACGTTATAAGGATTATATGAAATTATCGAATTTCTGCTGGAACGTAAGTAAAAAAGCAATCTTAATGTTTTGTAGTATGGTATTTGTGGTTTTAATCTGATAAAGTTGCAATTGCCTTTTGTTTATCAAATACAATGCATTTTGGTAGAATAGAGCTCTTGTAAAACCTAGTTCATGAAATATCTTTTCAAATATTTCCAAGGATATGACTTCTAGTTGAGCATTGATAGTTTCGCCATGCTTTGTAGATTTGAACCTATAAATACTAATACAAAGAAATCAAGTGACTATAATGATCAAAGCTCTGTTCCTAATGTTTGACAATTGAAACCGAAAATGTTCCAAAGCCGATTTTACTGTAAAATTTTAACAAACACGATGTTAACTAACATTATATCACTGGTACAAAGAAGCTCGGAAAGAAGTGATTGCGCTGTACACAATTTGCGGTGAAAGTACTACAGCAAATTGCCACTGAGCGCGTAAAATTTGCAGCACTGATGAATATTCAGAATGGTGCTATTAAAATGAAACTTCTGGTGTTTTATGTTAGTTAATTATTACAAGATCAGACAGGACAAGCGCAATAAGATATCGTTTTGAGCTCGAAATCAATCAGTTCCTCAATACTTGATTGAATAACGTTAGTAATACAAACGTATTGTACAACAATATACATTACAATGAAAGGCATTGTTAAGGCCATATTGTTAATCACCCAACAACGACTCTTTCAATTTCACTACAAATTATCAAGATCATATGAAATAATCGGATTTCTGCTTCAACGTAAGTAAAGAAACAATAATAATGCTTTGGTAGTATGTTATTTGTGCTTTCAAGCTAATAAAGATGCAATTGCGTTTCGTTTACAAAATACTATGCATTTTTGTTAGAATAGAATTCTTGTAAGACCTAGTTCATGAAATACCTTTTCAAATAACTCAAACGATATGACATCTAGTTGAGCATTGATAGTTTCGCCATTCTTTGTAGATTAGAACCTATAAATATCAATACAGATACATCAAGAGATTATAATGATCAAATCTCTGTTTCTAATGGTTGTAAATTCAAACAGAGAATGTTTCAAAGCGAGGTTTTACTGTAACAGTTTAAACACGACGTTAACTAACATGATCTCACTGGTACAACTAGAGTCGGAAAGAAGTGAATGAACTGTACACAATTTACGGTGAAAGCATTACAGCGAATTACCGATGAGAGGGTCAAATTCGCAGCACTTATAATATTCAAAGTGGTGCTATTAAAATGAAACTTCTGGTGTTTTATGTTAGTTAATTATTACAAGATCGGACAAGACAAGCGCTATACGATATCGTTATGAACTCGAAATCAATCAGTTCATCAATAATTCATTGAATAAAATTAGTAATATAAACGCATTGTACAACAATATGCAGTCCAATCTAGGGCATTGTTACGGGCGAAATTCTTAATGAGCTTGCAACAATTTTTTAAATTTCACTACCACTTATAAGGATTATATGATATTATCGAATTTCTGCTGGAACGTAAGTAAAAAAACAATCTGAAAGCTTTTGTAGTATGTTATTTGTGCTTTTAAGCTAATAAAGATGGAATTGCCTTTTATTTATCAAATACAATGCATCTTTGGCAGAATAATACTCTTGGTAGAATAGAACTCTTGTAAGACCTAGTTCATGAAATATCTTGGCAAATAACTCGAACGATTTGACTGCTAGTTGAGCATTGATAGTTTTGCCATGCTCTGTAGATTAGAACCTATAAATACCAATAAAGGAACATCAAGAGATTATAATGATCAAATCTCTGTTCCTATTGCTTGTCAATTCAAACCGAGAATGTTAGAAAACGGATTTTACTGTAACATTTTAACAAACACGATGTTAACTAACATGATCTCACTGGTACAACTAGACTCGTATAGAAATAAATGAACTGTACACAATTTGCGATCAAAGTACTACAGCTAATTACAGGTGAGAGCGTCAAATTCGCAGCACTAATGAATATTCAGAGTGGTGCTACTAAAATGAAACTTCTGGTGTTTTATGTTAGTCAATTATTACAAGATCAAACAAGACAAGCGCAATACGATGTCGTTCTTAAAACTCGAAATCAATCAGTTCCTCAATACTTCATTGAATAACGTTACTAATATAAACGCATCGTACAACAATATGCATTTCAATGTAGGGCATATTTAAGGCCAAATTGTTAATCACCCAGCAACGATTCTTGTAATTTCACTACCATTTATAAGGATTATATGAAATTATCGAATTTCTGCTGGAACGTAAGTAAAAGAACAATCTGAATGCTTTTGTAGTATGTTATTTGTGCTTTTAAGCTAATAAAGATGCAATTCCGTTTTGTTTACCAAATACAATGCATTTTTGGTAGAATAGAACTCTTGTAAGACCTAGTTCATGAAATATCTTTTCAAATAACTCCAACGATATGACTGCTAGTTGAGCATTGATAGTTTCGCCATGCTTTGTAGATTAGAACCTATATATATACCAATACAGGGACATCAAGAGATTATTTCATTTATTTCATTAAGTACATTTGGTGACAACATTGTTGTATTAGAGTACAGTCAAAGAAAAGAATTAACAATTGACAAAACAAGAATACATAACTCTAAGGTAGAAAGTGAAACAATTACATACACAATGAGATTATAAATTCCATCTTAATATTGATATGAGTAGATATTGAAGAATTTCAGTCAACGTATATCCTTCACTTTGTATTAATATTTTTTTACACTCATTTTAAATTTGACATCCACGAGGTTTTTTAATTTATGTGGCAAAGCATTATAAAACTTTATACCTTGTGCCATATAGGATTTGTTTATTTTCTCTAACCTAACTCTGGGTTTAATTAGTAAGTCATTGCTCCTTGTATTATAGGAATGTATGTCAGAACCCATTATAAAATCCTCCTTACGCGTTTTTATGAACATGACGACATGTAAAATGTAAATGCTAGGTACAGTTAAAATATTCATTCTTTTAAAATGACCTCTACAGGATTCATAACTAGATAGTCCTAGGATGACTCTAAGTGCTTTTTTTTGCCAGAGAAAGACCTCCTTTGCTCTTGGGGCATTACCCCAGAATATTATTCCATAACTGATATGCGACTGTATCAATGCGTGGAAGCTCATTTTTAAATATTCTAATGATAAATTGTATTTTAGCTTTCGCAAAATGTAAACATTTCTTGACATTATTTTTAGTATGTGGTCGATGTGAGCATTCCATGATAAATAACTATCCAAATAGACTCCTAACAATTTAAAGACTTATAATCATTGATGGAACGCCTTAAACTATTTGAATAAAAAATATATTTTCTGTTTTCCTTTCATTCATAATTAATCCACTTGATTGAAACCACTCCTTTGCTAAATTTTTCTCAATCTCAACTTCTGCACTTAGATGTTCCACCCATAATAATAGTGGTATCATCCGCATACAATACCGGCGTAGATCGTAAGGAGCTTGGAAAGTCATTTACATATATATTAAATAAGAATGGACCCAACAAGGATCCTTGGGGAACACTTCTATTAACTATTAAGGGATCAGATAGCTCTCCTCTCACCCGAACGACCTGTTTACGATCTTTCAGATATGTAGTAAGAAGACTCAGAGCAGTAGTATCAATACCATACAATTTTAACTTTTTAATAAGTAGAAAATGAGAGATAATACCAAAGTTTTGCTTAAATCAATAAGAGTTGCGGATGATGACTTTTGCTGTTCTAGATTCATATAAATTGTATTCACCACTCTGTGGATTGCGTCAATAGCACACTTGCCTGATTTGAACCCATATTGACAACTGCTGAAGAAGTTATTTCGTCGAAATTACATTTGGAGCTGTTCCAATAACAGACATTCAAAGAAGTTTGATATTATCGGGACCAAAGCAATTGGACGAAAATTGTTCAGATCTTTAGTATTACCCTTCTTATGTATGGGAACAACTATTGTATTCTTTAAAACATCAGGGAAGACATGTTTATAGTCATGTTTATAGTCATAGCCTTATAGCCTTATAGCCTTATAGTCATGTTTATCAAGAAACAAACTGGAGAAATCACTAAATCGATAATATGTTTCAATAGAACGGAAGACAAGCCAAATATATCCTCCGAATTGCTAGGCTTTAGCTTCTTTACAGCGAGTACTATACTGGCCTGCGTAACCTCCGAAAATTTGATTTTTGTTTCTCTTGTACAAGTTTCATGAAAAATTGCGAGGTTTCAGTTGACTTGGTACATGAATCGTCATTTATATAAGGAATGTGGTTGACGAAGTAGTTATTAATATCATTCACCTCAGTGTCAGGGTATATTTGAGCCTTAGTGAGGCAGGAATTTTTCTTTATTATATACCAAGCAGTCAAATTTCTATTAGAGGACTTTTTAACAAGGGAATCATTGTAATTAATCTTTGCTTTAATAATTTCCTGTCTATACATTTTCTTTAATTTTGTATAAATACCTCTGGCCTTTACACTTACATTTTTAACATGACTATACCAAATAAGTAAATCTTTTTTCAATTTTCTAAGATAAACATTATACCATGAACAGAGGGAGCCGTTGTTTTTGCGTTTATACTTATTTTTAGAAATTATGGGACAGGTTTTGCTTATTCCGTCTCTAAGTATTTCCATGAACTTGACCCAAGCAGCGTCTATATCAGTAAGACATTGTATTTGCATCATCTCTTGCGAATTTATAAGATAATCTAGAAGGGCCAAAATATTGCTTATATGTACTCGTCTAATATTGGATTTTTGGTTTTGAATAGACCTTCTCGTAGAGTCGTACTTAGCTGGTATAGTATAAATCGTCCAGAGTCCCAAATGATCAGACAATTTGGGTTCATTTTTCCACATATCAGCCTACTTGGATCGATATTGGAGATAACGTTGTCCAAGCCGGACTGATTCCTGGTGGGTAGGGTATTAAAATAATTTAAATTAAAAGAGAATATGGTGTTTCGAAATTTCTTTACATCTGTGGAATTCTCTTGCAAAATGTCTACATTGATATCTCCAATCACTAGAAAAGAATATTGAGAATAATTCTTTAATATGTCTAAAAGAGTCTCGAAATTCTCAATAAAAGTAACCGTAGTAGTGTCAGGAGTACGGTATAATGATATCAGTATTAATCTCATTGTTTTAATTTTCGCCCCAACAACCTCAAAAATTTGGGTTTACACATCTTGGATAAATCCAGTAACTCATAATCCACATCAAAGTCCTCTCTAAAGTATATTGCAACTCCACCGTAATTGTTTTCTCTACAAAACTGATTAATGAGCCTGTAGTTCCTAGGAGTATACATCTGAATTTCTGACATATTAAGGCAATGCTCATTTATACATAAGATTAGGGAAGAAACATCCTGTAAAATAATCTCTAGTTCACCTATTTTCTTTCTCAGAGATTGAGTGTTAAAATGTAAAACAGAAATATATGAGGTACCGACACAATATTTATGTAACGAGCAGTTACAATTTTTAATATGATCTAGAATATCAGCAGGCCTAATTACTAGTTGTGAAATAGAGTTTGAAGTACAAATCTGCAGCTTATTAGCTCCAGATGTCAGTACAAGTTTTTCTGGATGCTTACAATATGGTTCAAAAACCTGCAACCCGATGGATGCAGGTAAAATCATAAGTTTCCCTGATTGTAATAATTTAAGGCTAAGGGTTTCTGTATCCTTTCTTTAACATCATTGTTAGGATGCTCATACCAATGTAAGATGTCATTGCTTATTAGCGATTTACCTAGAGCATTAAAATGCAACCCATGAGAAGTATGAAATCTCCTACCAATTTTACTTATGTCAACTACGGTAAGATTTGTAAAGTGTTTTTGGAGATTCATAATTTTATTGTTTACCGATCTTATTTCATCATTCACACACGACCAGAGTGGTAGGTCATATCTTACTGGAATAGTATATAGTAACACTTTTACCTGTAACATATTCGATAATAGTCCCTTCAGTTTTCTTAAAAATATTGCAGAGTTGTTATTATAGACATCATTTGAGCCGGCTATTAATACCACTATTTTATTGTCGAACGAAGACCCTAAATCATTAAGTACGTTTTTCGTAATTTCAGAGAAACAAGCACGAGGTTTTATAAATCCAAAACTTTACCAATTATTTTTTCAATCAATGGTTTAGAAATACCTGTACCATGACTATCAGCATAAATTATAATATTCCTTACATTATTAGTTTTGTTAGGAAGCTTTTCAATTTCATTGTTACATACAGAACCACGATTGAGTTTCAATAATTTGCGTTTACTTATAAGCCCTTGTACACCTTTACCATCCGTATAAGAATCATGTCGAACTGCCTGTTTACTCTTAGTGTTAATATCAATTAAGAGTAAATCCTTTTGAAAGAGTGATAGTTCAAGTTGTTGAATTTTGCTATTTAACTCAATTATGACCTTGTTAGAATTGTCTACTTCAGAATATTTGGCTTTCAATAATTCAGAAAACTCTGACTTGTCTTTGTACAGTTTCTTCTCCATTAATTTCAAATCATTCACCAATTATTTAATTTTATTATTACAGGAATCTTGTATCTTTTGAAGAATACCAGAATCCAGGGTACCAGTCATATTTGATGACTTTGTACAGCTCATAGTTGGGTAGCTGTTATACCCTTGTCTAACAAAGGAGTCCAAAGCCGCCCCCGATGAGACAGACAATGAAATATTTTGAGCAGGCAAGAATTTACTGGCATCAACAGGAGTGTCATCATTTATATTTGTTGCTGCATCACACATAAAAATATTTTCCGTAAATGTCATTGCATTTGTAAAAAAAATTGTACAAGTGGAGGTAGAGTTAGATTTAGCAGGACTAGTTTGAGTTTTTACTTCCTTTGTTTAGAAAGTATAACTCATATCAATTGTTTGTATGTGTGCATTCTAAAAACCTTTGTACATTTGCCCATAATATTATCATCGACATATACATTGTCCGTTAATTTGAGAGCATCAACCAAAACCTCTGTACAACCGTTACTAGGTATAAAATTGCATTTGCACTCTGTAACATTACCCTTATCTACTAAGTCATTATCATCAGCATCAACCATAGGTATGTTTGTCCGAACACATGAGGTTAACATTAATTTGATTTCGTCGAGCTGACAAAGAGGTCTTTCATGAGACGAATGGGTAGGAGTTACACTTAGGTCGTCGTCGTTAATATACTCATCTGTAAACCTAAATGATTTATTTAGTATGCGATCACCAATATTTTTAGTTAACTCATGGTCACTGTCCATCTCGACCGGGCTATCAAAGTCAATATCTTGAAATGCTTCATATGAATCGTCCATGTTAGTTGGTGTTGACATTATAGTAGATAAAACGGAAACGAAAAACAGAAGAGATAAAAAATAAATTGAAATTCACTATTCAATCAAAACGGTAGAACCTTCTACGAATTTCTAGATTGGTGATACAATATCTCGAAACAGTCAGCCAAGGATAGGATCGAGTGAAATGTTCGATGTCGATGTACACAGAATCATTCGAGATGCAAATGGCGAACGATCAAACCAAAGATTTAACATAAAAATTACACAAGAACACCACTGGACCACTGAATTTCTGAAAAAAATTAAAAAGTAGGTACTTGCCAAGTTCATACGCAAGTCTAAATAACAATTACTTAACTGAAGATCAATCAAACCACACTGTCGCACTCATAATTATTTTAGCGTAATACATCTATTGGGATTGTTTACTATTCACAAAAATACATATAACTCTGTCACCCTCACACATGTTTTCCAATTTTTTAAAATATCGATCCACAAAAACGTCCTTCTCACTTCAATAAAAAAGTCCTAAAGGAAATTGAAAAGAATCCATAAGAAAACTTCAATATTCACGGAGCAGCAAACTCAGCTAACTCGACCATCCGACGCCATCTTTATAATGATGAAAGCTCTGTTCCTAATGGTTGTCAATTCAAACCTGGAATGTTCCAAAGCGAATTTTGCTGTAACATTTTAACAAACACGACAATAACTAACATGATCTCACTGGTACAACTAGACTCGGATAGAAATAAATGAACTGTACTTAATTACAGTTAATGAGCTCGAAATAAATCAGTTTCTCAATACTTCATTGAACAATGTTACTAATAAAAACGGATTGTACAACAATATGCATTAAAATGAAGGGATTGTTAAGGCCAAATTGTTAATCACCCAGCAACAATTCTTTCAATTTCACTACCACTTATAAGGATTGTATGAAATTATCGAATTTCTGCTGGAACGGAAGTAAAAGAACAATCTGAATGATTTTGTAGTATGTTATTTGTGCTTTTAAGCTAATAAAGATGCAATTGCGTTTTGTTTACTAAGTACAATGTATTTTTGGTAGAATAGAACTCTTGTAAGACCTAGTTCATCAAATATCTTTTCAAATAACTACAACGATATGAGTGCTAGTTGAACATTGATAGTTTCACCATGCTTTGTAGATTAGAACCTATAATACCAATACAGGGACATCAAGAGATTATAATGATCAAATCTCTGTTCCTAAAGGTTGTCAATTCAAACCGAGAATGTTCCAAAGCCGATTTTATTGTAACATTTTAAACACGACGTTAACTAACATTATCTCACTGGTACAACTAAAGTCGGAAGAAAATGAATGAACTGTACACAATTTGCGGTGAAAATACTACAGCGAATTACCGATGAGAGCGTCAAATTCGCAGCACTTATGAATATTCAGAGTGGTGCTCATAAAATCATACTTCCGGTGTTTTATGTTACTTAATTATTACAAGATCAATCAAGAGAAACACAATGCGATATCGTTTTGAGCTCGAAATAAATCAGTTTCTCAATACCTCATTGAATAACGTTACTAATATAAACGCATTGTACAACAATATGCATTCCAATGAAGGGCATTGTTAAGGGCAAATTGGTAATCACTCAGCAACGATTCTTTCAATCTCAATACCACTTATAAGGATTATATGAAATTTTTGAATTTCTGCTAGAACGTAAGTAAAAGAACAATCTGAATGTTTTTATAGTATGTTATTTGTGCTTTTAAGCTATTAAAGATGCAGTTGCATTTTGTTTACCAAATACAATGCATTTTTGGTAGAATAGAATTCTTGTAACACCTAGTTTATGAAATATCTTGGCAAACAATTCGAACGATATAGCTAGTACTTGAGCATTGATAGTTTCGCCATGCTTTGTAGATTAGAACATATAAATACGAATACAAGGACATCAGGTGATTATAATGATCGAAGCTCTGTTCCTAATGCTTATCAATTCAAACCGAGAATTATCAAAAGCTAATTTTACTGTAACATTTTAACAAATACGATGTTAACTAACATGATCTCACTGGTACAACTAGAGTCGGAAAAAAGTGAATGAACTGTAAACAAATTGCGTACAAGGTACTACAACGAATTAGTGATGAGAGCGTCCAATTCGCAGCACTTATGAATTTTCAGAGTGGTGCTACTAAAATCAAACTTCTTGTGTTTTATGTTAGATAATTCTTGTAAGATCAAATAAGAGAAGCACAATACGATATCGTTTTGAGCTCGAAATAAATCAGTTTCTCAATACTTCATTGAATAACGTTACTAATATAAACGGATTGTACACCAATATGCATTCCATTGTAGGGCACTGTTGCGATTGAAATTGTTAATCACCCAGCAACGATTCTTTGTATTTCACTACCGCATATAAGGATTATATGAAATTATCGAATTTCTGCTGGAACGTAAGTAAAAGAACAATCTGAATGTTTTTATAGTATGTTATTTGTGCCTTTAAGCCATTAAAGATGCAATTCCGTTTTCTTTATCAAATACAATGCATTTTTGGTAGAATAGAATTCTTGTAACACCTAGTTTATGAAATATCTTGGCAAACAATTCGAACGATATTACTGCTAGTTGAGTTTTGATAGTTTCGCCATGCTTTGTAGATTAGAACCTATAGATACCAATACAAGGACATGAAGTGATTATAATGTTCAAATCTCTGTTCCTAATGTTTTTCAATTCAAACCGAGAATGTCCCAAAGCGAAGTTTACTGTAACATGTTAAACACGACGTTAACTAACATTATCTCACTGGTACAACTAGAGTCGGAAAGAAGTGAATGAACTGTACACAATTTGCGGTGAAAATACTACAGCGAATTACCGATGAGAGCGTCAAATTCGAAGCACTAATGAATATTCAGAGTGGTGCTATTAAAATCAAACTTCTGGTGTTTATGTTACTTATTTATTACAAGATCAAACAAGAGAAGGACAATACGATGTCGTTTTGAGATCGAAATAAATCAGTTTCTCAATACTTCATTGAATAACGTTACTAATATAAACGGATTGTACAACAATATGCATTCCATTGAAGGTTATTGTTAAGCCCAAATTGTTAATCACCCAGCAACGATTCTTTTAATTTCACTACAAATTATCAAGATTATATGAAATAATCGGATTTCTGCTTCAACGTATGTTAAAAGCAATCTGAATGTTTTTTTGTAGCATGTTATTTGTGCTTTTAAGCTAATAAAGTAGCAATTGCGTTTTGTTTAGCAAATACAATGCATTTTTGGTAGAATAGAATTCTTGTAACACCTAGTTTATGAAATATCTTGGCAAACAATTCGAACGATATTACTGCTAGTTGAGTTTTGATAGTTTCGCCATGCTTTGTAGATTAGAACCTATAGATACCAATACAAGGACATTAAGTGATTATAATGATCAAATCTCTGTTCCTAATGCTTGTCAAATGAAACCGAGAATGTTCCAAAGCGGAATTTACTGTAGCATTTTAACAAACACGATGTTAACTAACATGATCTCACTGGTACTACTAGACTCGGAAAGAAATGAATAAACTGTACGCAATTTGCGGTCAAGGTACTACAGCCAATTACCGATAAAAGGGTCAAATTCGCAGCACTAATGAATATTCAGAATGGTGCTATTAAAATGAAACTTCTGGTGTTTTATGTTAATTAATTATAACAAGATCAGACAAGACAAGCGCAATACGATATCGTTTTGAACTCGAAATCAATCAGTTCCTCAATACTTCATTGAATAATGTTAGTAATATAAACGCATTGTACAACTTAATGCATTCTATTGTAGGGCATTGTTACGATCGAAATAGTTAATCACCCAGGAACGATTCTTTCAATTTCACTACCACTTATAAGGATTGTATGAAATTATCGAATTTCTACTGGAACGTAAGCAAAAGAACAATCAGAATGATTTCGTAGTATGTTATTTGTGCTTTTAAGCTAATAAAGATGCAATTGCGTTTTGTTTACTAAATACAATGCATTTTTGGTAGAATAGAATTCTTGTAACACCTAGTTTATGAAATATCTCGGGAAATAATTCGAACGAAATGACTGCTAGTTGAGGATTGATAGTTTCGCCATGCTTTGTAGATTAGAACCTATAAATAAAAAGACAGGGACATCAAGAGATTATAATGACCAAAGCTCTGTTCGTAATGGTTGTCAATTCAAACCGAGAATGTTCGAGAACGAATTTTACTGTAACATTTTAAGCACCACGTTAACTAACATGATCTCACCGCTACAACTAGAAACGGAAAGTAATGAATAAACTGTACACAACTTGCGGTGAAATGACTACAGCGAATTACCGATGAGACGGTCAAATTCGCAGCAATAATGATTATTCAGAGTCCTGCTATTAAAATTAAACTTCTGGTGTTTTTTGTTAGTTAATTATTACAAGATCAGACAAAACAAGCGCAATACGATATCGTTTTGAACTCGAAATCAATCAGTTCCTCAACACTTTCTTGAATAATATTAGTAATATAAACGCATTGTACAACAATATGCATTCCAATGTAGGGCATTGTTACATTCGATGTTGTTTATCACCCAGCAACGATTCTTTCAATTTCACTACAAGTGATCAGGATTATATGAAATTATCGGATTTCCGCGGCAGCGTAAGTAAAGAAGCAATCTGAATGCTTTTGTAGTGTGGTATTTGTGCTTTTAAGCTGATGAAGTTGCAATTGCGTTTTGTTTATAAAATACAATTCATTTTTGGTAGAATAGAACACTTGTAAGACCAAGTTCATGAAGTATGTAACTCGAACGATATGACTGCTAGATGAGCATTGATAGTTTCGCCATACTTTGTAGATTAGAACATATAAATACTAATTAAAGGAAATCAAGTGATTATGATCATCAAAGCTCTGTTACTAATGTTTGACAATTGAAACCGAGAATGTTCCAAAGCGAAGTTTACCGTAACATTTTAAACACGACGTTAAATAACATGATTTCACTGGTACAACTAGAGTCGGAAAAAATGAATGAACTGTACACAATTTGAGGTGAAAGTACTACAGCGAATTTTCGATGAGAGGGTCACATTCGCAGCACTAATAAATATTCAGAGTGGTGCTATTAAAATGAAACTTTTGGTGTTTTCCGTTAGTTAATTATTACAAGATCAAACAAGACAAGCGCGATATGATATCGTTTTGAGATAAAAATCAATCAGTTCCTCAAAACTTCATTGAAAAACGTTAGTAACATAAACGCATTGTACAACAATATGCATTCCACTCAAAGCATTGTTTCGGGTGAAATTGTTAATCACCCAGCAACGATTCTTTCAATTTCACTACAAGTCATAAGGATTATATGAAATTATCGAATTTCTGATGAAATGTAACTATAAAAGTAGTCTTAATGCTTTTGTAGTATGTTATTTATGCTCTTAAGCTTATAAAGTTGCAATTCCGTTTTTATTACTAAATACAATGCATTTTTGGTAGAATAGAACTCTTGTAAGACCTAGTTCATCAGCAAATAACTCGGACGATATGACCGCTTGTTGAGCATTGATAGCTTGGCCATGATTTGTAGATTAGAACATATAAATACCAATAGAGGTACTTCAAGTGATTATAATGATCAAAGCTCTGTTCCTAATGTTTGTGAATTCAAAGCGAAAATGTTCCAAAGCCGATTTTACTGTAACATTTTAACAA